>MIQA02002018.1:0-34280 GCA_001887855.2 Sclerospora graminicola | reverse complement strand
TGGGTCCAGTAGCAAGAATGCAACAAGATAGTTTCTATTTGGTTTAGGGTTTTTTGGTAAATCTGCTGCCTAACTATGCTTCTTTTAATCTTAGATGTGTTCAACTGCTAAAAGCAAGAAGAAAGAATTAGTTGAAAAGTGCTCAGAAAATATAATGGTTATGCTTTCTTGACAATTTTTCTCTTCTAATTCAGCAAGAGCATCTTCAAAACCATTGACATTAGCGGGATCGAGTCGAGTTGCAGGAAACCCCCGCCTTAAATATAGCTGCTCTTCGTATGACTTCATCATTTACGGTACGCTGTACCATTTTTATGGTACAAGGGTGTGGGGGGGTGTACCCAGTCACTCCCTAACTTGATAATACCGGTACATTTGCGCTCTACAATACCGGTATACCCTCTTAATATCCAAACGTTACACATGTTTACATCACATGAATTTACGTAGTTATATGATTGTAGTCAGGCTAAAGCCTAAGGTGCAGAACCCACATTAACTCCGTACAATCCGCGCTTCCAGCAGCGTTGTAAGCTAATTTTTAGCCCATATTAAGCCGTAAAACGAAGGTTCAGCCCCCTTAAAACATGCACGAGACGACAGGGATTGAAAATAGCGAGCCATCCGCGTCGTCCGAGGAGCTTAAGTTAGAAGTGGAGAAAAGTGACGATCCTGGAGCTGACGCTTTTCCGCAGAATGAAGAGTGCGTGGCCATTTTGACCATGAAATGTGGGGAGCCGCTCATGGCTGTACGCAAGAAATTGCACGATGAGATTCCCATTTCATTTATTCCAGACGAAGGGTTTGGTGTCTTTCAGAGCAAAGTTGAGCGCCATTATAGCAAATTGGGACCAAATTACGTGCAGGAACGCCGCGCGATTTACCTGAAACCAAGTAGCAACGCGACGCAGTCGAAATATGTCCAATTGACCAAGGAGAACTTTGATCCGTTGTTACGTGTACGCTGGAAAGTTGCCCGCAGTATGAAAGTCGAGCTAAAGTACGAAGTCTTTTGTTACTTTGTGGACATTACGACGAAAAAAGAGAAGAAGCGACTCTCGATGAAGATGTTTCAGCAGCAACAGCAGACGTCAGAGAATGGCGTTGAAACGATGGGACCGAGTGGCTCGACGGCATCGCCGAATCCAACGTTCCTGCCGTTTGGACAGCCCGGAACAGCGGCATTTCCATTAATCCAAAGCTATGCGGACATGTCCATTGATGGCAATTTGACACCAGGAGCTACGGGAGCTAAATCAACTGCTCTGAGGACAAACCTAAAGAATGGAGGGCGTGAGGATTCGCTGGAGGGAAGTGACCGTCCTCGAAAGATTGCACGTAGTAAACAACTAACGGCCACGGAGCAGTTGGCATTGGATGGAAATGTCGACGAATCGCCTGTGTTCCATACGATTCCGTTCCGTATTAATGGATTTATTGTCCCACTTGAGGTGGACATCAATGCTCTCAAACGAAGTCTGGGGCTCACACATGCGTCGTCTGACGCACCTGCTGGGCTTGACCCCTCCCCACCCATATAATATGGTCGCCAGATCACAGATTGAAGCGGGTGAAAGAGTGGCAAGACAGGGAAATATGCGAAACTAGTAGGCAAGAATAGTACGATACGTAGTAAGAGTTGGAAATTGTCCGGCAATAATTGTGTTAGTAACTTGCATTGTTTACTCAAACACAGACATGGCTACATTTTAGTCCAACTAATCAATCCTCACATTGTCGTGACGATGCAATTTTCGCACGGATGGCACTCGAGCTGAGGGTACTGCTTTCTGTGCGGCGACATGCAAATATCTGAAGTTTTGGCAAACCGCGTTCCATGCGTATACTGTTAATCTTGGCCGCTCCGGCGAGGGTTTCAGTCGAGACGACCATTGCTGCAGGCTCTGGTATCACAATAGCAGGACCAAATGGATCTTTAATTGTAACAATCTCGGCAATAATATTGGCATTGAGAAAAGTGACGAAATTCCGGACCGTACGTTTCCGCTTTTCTAAAGGTTCCACTAATTCGGCGTGTGACTTGGATTTGAGCATACAATCGGCTGTGACACCGACAATAATACGGTGGGCACAAATCCCAATCGCCAGGGACAATAATTTTTTGTGTCCATTGTGCAAATGATCAAATGTACCTCCCAAAATGACCAAATTATGGGGCGTTAAGTCCGCATGCTCATTTTCGAAATAGTGAATATCCGCACCGAGTCGTCGCTCAATATGCATGGCCAAGGGATGGTACGTGACGGCAAATAAGCCATCATGTTTAAAACGCTCAGCATTCAGACGCTGTACATCCACCACAGCATCTTCTCCAAAAACTGCATTCAAATCTGGATAAAGCACCAATTCTTCCCACGTTTTGCTATCTGATGATACGCCATCTCCCACAATTCTGAAATTGCAACAATTTATTTTAGTTACAATCATTGAAGTAGCACTAAAAATCGAAAAAGTCGTACCGAATGTCTAAAAACGGCTTATCCAGAGCACAGGCGACGTCCCACGTCATCCCATAAAGCTCACTAATGTAGTTAATTACCTCATGTTTGTCTCGTCCTGATACAAAAATCAATAAGGTTTGCGCTACAAGTTCCGTCGCTTTTTCTAATAAAACATCATTCTTCACCAGATCTCGAAAGTTTAATGGCACGTGCATCCGGAGAAGTCCAACCTGAATGATAGGTCCAGACGTTTTGCGAGCGTTGGCACGACTGACAGCATGTTTGTGGAGGTTCGAAACTCCCACGACGGCAACAACGCCAACCACTACTGCTAAGGCAGTACTGACACTGGAGAGAATTGGCGCGCCTACGACAGTTGACGGGAACTTCCTCTCCATGTTGATATAATACTATGTAGTATAATAAGACTAACATATTGATTCTTGTTTTTTACAAAAAGTAACAGGATCGACTTTTAGCCAATGGCAGATGCAACTCGTTGGCAGCATGTTGCCAACCTCTCATGAAGAATTTATAGGGAGATATTCTATTTATTGAACAGGATTTTGGGAAATATGACACCGTCCCATCATTGGCTTTACCTTACCGGTATCTATTTTATAGTCCGATCTAAGTACAGTATTACATTTCCTAGGCACAGTTGGTCAAACCGCTCCACCACAGCAAGTTCGTGGAAGCCCGCTTCGTGTTTCTGATATTCAGGCACCGCGGAGCTATGGGGGATCGAGAATTTCAATGCTATCGTCTACGGTGGATACCGAAATGCTGCCGGCACACTCAAGATGCAAGGCAAGTCAGGAATTTCTCCAGTACAAAAGACGGATGACCTAGCAGAATCTCGAGCCTTATCTTGGATTAGTGGTACCGTGGGTCTGTTTCGCGGTTTGAGAAGATGACGTTTTCAAAAATCTGGTACCGGAAGTCACCTTGTTTCGCAAGCTAAAAGGGCGAAATGCTATCGACGAGGTGTTTATTTAGTCGCTACTGCAATCGAATTTCGATCACGAGATTGTCCTCTTTGCTCTTACCATCGTCGCTGTAGAGTGCGACAGCGTCTACAAATACTGAATTGTGTCCAGAGTCCACTACTACTACACAAAAACTAGCAGAAGGCAAGCCAATTAACAACACGATAATTCCAATCCGGTTTGTCTGCTCGTCTTGATGCTATTAATGACGGGAGGCTACTGTCATAAGCTGATTATTTATTACCGTTACTTAACTATCACCTCGTGAAAACTATTCCATAATAGTAGTCAGTCAAGTCGTCGGTCGATTCTTCCACGGGAACAAACTTACCGTTACTTAGCTATCCTCTCGCGAAAACATCGTCACTCCAGAGGAAGGAAACCTTCGTTTTAGTGACTAGCATGTAGGAAATCGTAAAATTCCTTTCCAAGCGCCATATACGCGATATGATGACTCGACGGTAGGTGCAGCTCGTTGCGAAACATGTCAAACGCCGTTTCTTTCAAATCTTCCCTATTCACTCCAAGATGTTCGAGACGACTGTCCTCTAACTTATTCAGTTGTTTCTCAAGCGATCTACGATCCTTTCTTAAGATACAATCTGGGTATCAACTTCCGCTCAAAGAAAATGCTTCCGATCGCCAGACAATCCACTTCGACATCGTTAAAGTGAAAATTGACCGTAGCTTTCGTCTCGAAAATCTCCTCCTGAATTTTTAAAATTTCTACCGAAATCTCCCTCTTCCTGTTTTCAAGTTGCGTGGAATCAATCTTCCACAAGTGAACCAAGTCTTTAAGGTCATGCGCTTTTCCCGATACAGGTTCAATCGTCCGACCCTTTACACGCGGTTTCTTCTGTTTCACATCTCGTGCACTGTCGTCGACTCCTTCCGGGTGTACAGGCGCTGGCACTGGTATTGTTTCCCCAGACAGCGTACTCGTTTTTGTAGAGGGGAGCTCCATAGAGTCGGGCACTAGTATTGTTTTCCCCAACAGCGTAATTGTTTTTTTTGGAGGGGGGGGGTCCGTAGGGTCTGGCCTTCTTTTATGCCCCAATATCGCACTAGTACTCGCTTCTTGTTGTGTCTCGACTATTTTCTGCACTGATTCTGGCACTCCGACTTGTATTTCTTTCCCAAGCAGCTTAAACACTTCTCCCCCCCTTTCCTCATCTAAAGTACCAGTATTCGTCAACGGATCGACGTCGTACTTATCAGTAACCGTCGTGGTCGATCGAGCAAAATGGTTTGCTGAAATGGCGAGCGCGAGAACGACCAAGTGGACGTGCATCTTATTCATCAACACAGAGTAATTGAAGAGTGCGAGAGCCGAGACGTGGAAGTTTACGGAAATTTGAAAACTGATGGCAGGGATACGCTGGACTTTGCCCCTCCGTTATATACAAGGCCTCTTAAAAGTAGGTACACGTGTGTCGAGAAAAAGTACAGAATGCCTAATCCAAATATTTCAGAATGCCTATTTTGACAAGGACTATTTTTACCCAAAAACGCACACAAAAGTGAAAGTTGCCAAGTCAATGTGCTTGTGGGATTGCTGCTTTATGTGTCACGTTTAGTATCTCGTTTGTATAGTCGGCAGGCTAAAATTGCTGCATCATTAGAAAAACGCCCCTATTATTTCTAATGGGGGCGTTTATAATCACCCCCAAAACCATAGACTCACCCCCAATATACAGTAGAACCCATATTAGCTACGAAAAAATGAGCAAAATACACAGCCAGATGTTTTAGAGGAAGGATACAAAAGAATTACTGTGTTAGGCGGGCTATTCCGTACCACTATTTCCGTACCCAGGATCGTGGAAATTTTTATTCTTTTATTGGTCATAATTAAAATTGTTCTTTTTTTATAAATTACAACAAAAAGTGCTTCTTAGACATTCGCGGCATCATGAGGGCGTCATTACTTGGCGAGGCGCCGATAGCGTCCCCAAAGGCGCGACGGACGCTGTCTCGGAACTGCAACAGATTATTTTAAAGAAAGATCTGCTGATTCCGAGTCTCCAGCGGCAAGTGGAGGCGTACGGGACACGGTTTGGCGCGTTACCAGCCGATATCTTAGACGAATTAGAACAATCAGAGACACTCACGACAAAACCTCGAAGTCGGGAATTAAGTAAAGATTTAGCGATTAAAATGAAGGAGGCCAACGGTATACGTTCAAAATCCCTTTCGTCTGCTGGCCCGCCACGTCTGCACGCGCTCTCGGACGTGGACGAAAAGCAATCGGTCGAAAGTTGTGCAAGTTACAACGTCGTGCTGGATTTGATGGCCGATCCGCCCATGTTTCGTCGACAATTGAAAGAATTCGATGAGTCGATCACGGGCTTATGGAGTCTGGTTGAAAGGATTAATCTCGTGGTCGAAAGAATACGCGGCGGCATGAAAATATTTTGGGGAAGTAGAGACGGCCTTAGCGGATGAATTGATTCCACGGAAACACGCACGTGCAATTTTCTCAACGATTTGTCCGGAATTAGGCTTGCTGCTATTCGGTGAGTTGCACGATACCTTAGCTCAAGTCCAGAGCTCACGGGTGAGTATGTGCACGGGATCGAGTCGTTAATCAGTCGATCGATTCAACACTCTAAAGACAAAGAATTGATTAAAGAAGCGGGTGAATATTGGACAGAAGTGTGTCGACTCGGGGACGAGTACGAAACGTTGTTGGGAAAACTATTGAGTAAACCGTGCCCACCCGGAGGCGCGGGACTGGGACAGGCACGCCATGCTGCAGTCGTAGGAGGATTCGCCGCCATCGAATCAGTCGTTGTCGTAGTTGTAGCTGGTCGAGATACTTCCATGGTAGTGAGTTTTTAAGGGCAGAATCTCGAGTGAGACGATGGACGTAGAGGGGCGGCCAGGCAGAGAGAGAGCGACTCAGAACGTTTGACGAAACGACTGCCGGACAGGCGCCACACACTCTACGTCTTTAAAAGGACGTCTTGGAAACAGGTGGGGGTGAGATATCAGCAAGAAGAAGATGAAGTGATTGCAAAAAGAACAAGAGACGATAGAGGTTCACTCATCTTAATTGCTCTAAACTGATTAAGAACGTGACAATTGCCAAGGCCTTTGGAGCTAGAGCGCGAACTAGACATGTCTGTTTACGACTTGCTGTGGTGTTACCAAGTAAATTTTATTCTGTTTTTACGAGCTATTTCTTTACTGGAAACCATGGAAACCTCTTGATATCCTTGATTGCGTCTATAGCTGCCTTCCCTTTGAGAATCTCGTTGTTTGGTGCTAACCAGCCATCTTGTAACAGACCTTCTGTGAAGTGGCCAAAAGTATCGGCAGGATTGTATTGATACGCACTCTCGGGGTATAACGACCACATATAAGCACCCGCATATCCTTCTTTCAGCATCACTTGGACTGTAAAATCTGTCATCCGCTTCGTAGTCTTTAACGGATGTGCGTCTTTACTATACAACCGGGCAAATTCGCCCATGACCATGGCAGAAGTCTTGTGCGCTTGAAGCAAATAGCCAAACATGGCGTCCATTGTCTTCTCGACATTATACCTTAACGTCTCACCATCGAGTTCAACATATGTCTTGAATGCACCTGAAGCCTCTTGGGCAGATGTTGAGGCATAGTGATACCAGGCAGGATACACGCCTGTATTATAGTAATAAGGCGCCCAGACGACTTTATTCTGCTTGTTAAGCACTGGAGGATTCGTTCTCGAGACCAGCACCCCACCAATCATAGTAGATGTTTGTCCTACTTCCTAGCGTCACCGCCCTGACCCAGCAATACCTTCAACAAACGCGAGCTAATTCGGACAGCCTTCGAGCATGCAATTCCCAATTAACGAGGCCCCCTTTTGCCAGTCTGGAGCGGCGCCTCCCCACGAACATTCCTGTGGTTCATTCTTCAGATCGAGGCCAATAATGTTCCAGAACTTGGACGTGCACAAGTTTTGCGATAAAATGCCAACTGCTTTCAAGAACTGAGCTTCACTCACATCCAATTCTTTGCTAAACCAGGCACCGCCTGATTTCTTGGGGTCTAACGTATGGAGACTAATGGGGACAGAGATTTGACGGTATCCAAGTGCTTGAACAATCGATTGGATTGTCGAAATGTACGACGTGATATTGACTGCTCGGTTGGTGTTTAAATTGATGAGCGATTTTTCTGGTGCAACGTCGTTGAGGATGTTTTTGATACACACTGCCAAACGGACGCTATTGAACTTGCTGCGAGCTAAAAAGGCTGCGATTTCATAGACAAATGTGCCATTGTCCATGTTTTCCCACAGTCCAAATGGAATCGCTAGACCTGTTTCCATGCTAAACCAATTGACGCCCTTGATCCCAACGGGAACTTCCGTGCCATTTTTGGTGACTGCCACAATCTGTCCGTTTTTACTTTGGTAGTCGGGTAATTCACAGCCCATATTGGGATACGATTTCGTACAGGTATTTAACTTTTGAGGCGTAAATCTTGCCTATGGAGGACTCCAAAGTAAAGGAAGGTGATCCTCTAAAGTCAAAATGCGTATCGACGGTCAAAAGCAAAACGACAAGAAGTTTCACAACTAAGGAACAGGTTCTTTTGTATCTTTCCTCTAAAACATCTGGCTGTGTATTTTGCTCGTTTTTTCGTAACTAATATTGGTTCTACTGTATATTGGGGGGGAGTCTATGGTTTTGGGGGTGGCTATAAACGTGCCCATATTTTTTTCATGTATTTACTTATCTTCTCTCCATATTACTCACATCTTCCACCACAATTGCCACAAAATCGGACGCATCTTTAAACCCTATTGTAGCACAAAATTTGCTGGTCGATGCACCTATCTGACGGATAAAGTGCTGCTGCATTGAACACGTCATTTCCATCAGAATCCAGTAATGAGAACATAACTGGCAACACAAGCATCAACACGAGCTTTAGCATGCATATCTGCATGGGCATCTCTACTGAGTGCCGATCAAAAGATGAAAAACCCGGTTCTAGCAAAAAGCAAATTAGGTACTCTTGCAGCATACAAATTTCAAGATAAACCAACCAAGTAAGTTGTTGTAAAACGTAGTCTATTTAGTTAATTTTAACTATTAGCTACAATAAAATTACCTAAGACTTGATATAAACCTTCCTCTGATCGATACTCCTCCCGCCGCAACGAAAGTAACAATTCTTGACGATCAATAGGTCGGTCGTGCATCTCTCCCTGGATGCTCTCAAGACATATCTGCAAACGAATTCCTCTGAGCCTGGAGCTTGTACTTCGTTTTTCAAATTCTATCACCGCTTGCACTTGTTCTAAAGTCTTTTTCCACAAATAACCAATGTGCTCCTGTGCTGTTCTGGTTACCCCTTGAAAAATTTGTTCGTTACGTAACTGCCATAGCCACGTCGCGCCAATCGAACAGAAAGCCCACCATAATCTGGCCAACTCCTTACTGCATGCTTGGGCCTGGTGCCCACATCGAATTTTTAGTCTCTTCATAATGACCGATGAGACCGGTGGTGCTTGTCGAGTAACGAAATGCCATTTATATGCGTTAAGATCCTCTGCGTTAGCCCACCAACCGTTCCAAAAACTTAAAACGCGCGTCCACAGTTTCTGTGCGCGCGTACACCCCCACACAATATGTGTGACCCCTTTCCCGGGTGCAAGACAATGATCGTCCATTGTGCACCCGCCTTGTGATGAATATCCATCGTAATAGCAATTCAGCTGGAACGTGGCCATTCGATACAGGCACCACCGTTGGTAATCAGATAACAAATGATCGTGTCGCCAAACATCATGTGTAGTCTGATCTTGTATAAATCCATTCCACGTATCTTTTTCCCTGTGAGACTTCCATCGGCTTTCAATCTTGTGTAGTGACTTCGTGATAATCTTGTAGTACAGTCCTCGAAAAGTCTTCCTAAGCCAGTGTTTGATCGAGGACGTCCGCACCTCCACATTCGATTCCCATGCAACTCCATGTATCGCCGAGTGTGCTTCAAAAACTAGACTATGCGGCCACTCAATCTCCTTGACGATACCTGACTTCTTATCCGTCGATGTTGACTGTATGCAGTCCCAATATAAGCCGTCTTGGCGTTGCTGTAGTAGGCAGTGATCTCCATTCTTCTTATCGGTCCCCTTGATCAGCCTTCGTCCATGCTTCTTCCATTCCATAGACAGCCATCGTTTGGGTACCCACAATAAACGTAAAGGTCCTTGTTCCCCCCACGCTCTGTCCTATCTCCACCCGCGGCGAACAAAGAATAATCGTTAGTAACCACCGTCCAATCTTCGCTCTAGTGTGGCCTTTCTCCAACGTGAACTTCGCTTTCCACTTGAAGGTGTTTTCTGATATCCGCTGAATATTGAGATCTGCTATCGTTCCCTTGACGCATCTATCAAACTTTCGGTTAGATAGGTAGCTCGCTGATAAGTCGTGTATCCACGGGTTCGAAAACCAGGTATATCCACCCCAAAAGCGCCTTAAATGTCCTTGCCCCAGTCCGTGCCACGGCCTCTCGCTTAGCCTAGCTGTTACCAGAATCTCTTCATCTTGATAAACTCCGACTGCTGGTTCTATCGTCTGTGTAGAACACCGCTCGAGTAACTTAGGGAGATGTTCTTTAATGTACTCCTTCAGTGTATTGTGTTCTTCTGGTGTGGGGCCCAACGCCTCCGCAAGTGAGCTACGTATCATCGCTACGGCGCTTCCTTTATGGAGTCGTCTCTCCGGTTTACCTATGTCATATGAAGAAAACCACAAGTTAGCAGTGCTACATCTGTTGAGTTGTGTCCAGTTCCGCCATGCAATGTTATAACGGTCCGTCGGTTCTAGTAGCCACATAGTCGCCTCTTTCACCATCAATGTGTGTATAGCTGCTGATATAGAGATGAGCCCTAATCCGCCCGCCTTTTTCGGAGTAAACAGGAGAAGCGGAGAAATTTTGTGACGTCCTCCCTCTGTGTCCGTCGCCTTACACCATATGAAACGCTTTTGTAGCGCTACCAACTCTCTTAACGTGTCTTCTGCAGGTGGGAACGCTTTAGCGGTGAATAGGATAGCCGGTATTGCGATCGCGTTAAACAATGTGACTCGTTCGTCGACCGACGTGCTACACTTTGTGGCTGTCAATAGTCGTCGTTGTATAGCTCGTATTCTCCCCGTCCAGTTTTTGCCCGTTAGTGAAGAATTTCCGATCTGATATCCGAGGTACCTTACCGATTCCCTTTGTTGCAATACTGGTACCGTGTACCAGTTTTCCGGATAGTTGTCCGTTTCCAGTAATATTACTTGACTTTTGGCAGGTTGCATCTGTAGGCCCGATAGCTGTCCAAACTTCTTCACAATTGTCAGAGCTCTTTCCAGATTATTACCTTCTTGAAAGAAAATGGTGGAGTCATCTACAAACGCAGATAACCTGTGTTCCCACTGCCTTGTTGCATCTCCGAGCCTCAGTCCCTTTACTTCCGTATCTTGAGTTATCGCTAGTCCTAGCGGTTCGACCGCTATGATAAAAAGTAGCGGTGCCAGTGGACATCCTTGTCGAATACCCGAAACTACTGGAATCGCTTCAGAGAGCTCCCCGTTGACAAAAAATTTTGCCGTAGTTCCTTCATGAATCTTGCCCATCACATCAATGAAACGCTGTGAGAATCCAAACTTTTTGAGCACGAGCATGAGGTAGGTCCTGTCAATTGTGTCGTAAGCCTTCGCAAAGTCGATCAGCAATACACCGCCACTCTTCTCTGCACTTTTTACTCTTGGGGTTCGCCGAAATTGCTCTAGCATGTCCAGCATGAGGACTACCGCGCGGTCCATACGTCGTCCGTGCACAAAGCCTTGCTGCGTGTCCCCGATCAGTCGCCCTAAAAATCGCTGCAGCCGAAACGCAAAAACTTTCGCGAAAATCTTGTAGCTCGTCTGCAATAGCGAGATCGGACGATAATCCATGGCATTTTCGGAGTCTCCTTTTTTTCGGAGCGGTATAATGACCGCTTCCGAAAAGGATCTCGGCGGGTCTTCTCCCTGTAAAATCGCATTACTCACATCGCATAAGTCAGTTATTACTTCCTCCGCAAAGTCCTTATAAAAATCATTGTTGAGTCCGTCTGGTCCGGCCGCTTTTCTCCGTTCTAAACTTCGTAACGCAAGCTGGACGTCCTCTTCTTGTATTGGCGCCATCAACCCTTGATTTTCCGTCTCTGTAACCTGTCTATCTCTCCGAAACGTGACTAGACGGTCCAGCTCCTTTTCTAACTCGTTGACTCCTATTGTCCGATGACTCCGACTTAGGATCCCTCTCCAGACTTGTGCAAACTTGTCCGGGATACTCATCGCTTCAGTCGTTTGCATACCTGTGTCTGGTATCGTTATAGCTATTACATGCTGATTACTCTCCCATACTGCAGTGCGTTTGAACAACCACCGCATAGTCTCCATGCTGCGTCGTAAGTTAAACCAACCAGTAAGTACATGTGGAAACCGCGAAGGACGGCACTTCATACAATTTTGACGCCTGCCTATATCGGATTTGCCAGAATACCTATTTTCCATTAATAGGTAATAGGTAGTTCTACCTACATTAGAGACTGATTATTACTATACGGTACCGTCAAGGGCGCATGAATTTGCATACCTCTCCCTGAATAAATGTATCAAGCGGCCAGAATGATACATTGACTTTAGACGTCCAAATGTATCATTTAGGGCTCTTGAGCAAAAACAGGACAGTTACTGCTCATTAACTAATTGTGTTCATTATCTATGCACTGATCTATAAACTTTTTTCTTCAGTTGTTGGTGAGCGAGCACCTGCATCCTCGGTATCTCTTTCCGTGCTCATTGTAAATACAGGTGCCTTATCCGTTCTACTTTCACGTGGATCATTTTTTTCGATACGCGCTGGGTGAACGTCTTAACCCTAAACCCTATATAAGTAACGTGTCAGAATGCCTGCGAAATCTACGATGCATTTATTTACGCCGTTCTTGAAATGTATCATTTCGGGAGCTTCATACATTTATTCAGGGAGCGGTATGCAAATTCATGCGCCCTTGACGGTACAAAGAAATAACACATGACTGAACAGGGGCGTTCTTATTTTCCCACCGGGAGAAAAACTCGAAACTTGATTGGACAAGAAAAAATTCCTCGCCTGTTTTTGTTACCTTTTACTCCCGATTTATCTCCCGCTCCCGCCCCTCGCCAAGGGTCATGGGAGAACGGGAGTATAGTTAAAATAGAAATGGACGGCAACCCTCACGGTACAACGATGAGTCGACGGCGGGGATCACTGCGCCCGTCACGCCGGCGCAGACTACAATGTACTGATCAAACTAGTTTTGTCGACACCAGGAGATCATTTCAGAATAATTAGGCGGCATCTTCAACAGCACCATCCGTCTGACAAAGGTACGAATGTTTGATAGGTTTCGATGTATTTAATGCCGACCACGTGAAATGTCCAATGTATTACGTAAGATCGGAGATGATCCGTACCAGACAGTGTACAAGATCTTGCACGAGTAAAAGATTCGTAGCTGCGAGGTGCTGTTCCGCGAGGACAGCATCAGTGATGATCTAATTGATGTTATTAAAGGCAACCGAAAGTATTCTACGTGTATAATAATATTGACGTGGTGTCGATTGAATACGTTGACTGACTGGCGCGCATACCGAACTCAACTGGAATCGCTTGCGCTCATGGTGATCGTCCTGCAGTGGGAATATTAGTTTCTAAAATTAGGTTGACGCAAACAAACTCCACTAAACTTATGGCTTAGCTCAAATTTGACACAAGATGTGGGACTACATGGGATTGACCCGCGTATACACCAAGCGTCGTGAGGAGGTATGTCATAAGTTATCCATTCTTACCATGGTGTCACCACTGATTCATTCTGTTCAGCCTCCTCAATTTGAAGAGCTGGTTGTCCTCGAAAAGGTGTCAGTGTTCAGTCTGCGTGCATGTCGGTAAGAGCGTCCTACATCGTATCTGCTCAAATTTTCTCAGCAGTTCGGTCTGTGGTGCAGATATCGAAGTACTACCTCTGGGCGGAAATAAACGCAACAAAGACATTAAAATTTAAATATCCAATGAAACCGCTTGCTTCTCCGGTGTCGGGCGGGGGCTTTTTCGTTTGTTAGCACGACGTAAGACCAATTATCCATTTCTTCATTAAGTCACTTCTTATCAACGTGTTTTATGCTATTCATACTATCGAAGTCCATTGTAAAATCACTGACAAAACCAAGGCCAAAATCTAAGTCGCTTATACTGGTTTCTTGCAAATAGCAGAGGTTTGGTACGGCCGGAAGCTCGGCTAAGCTCTCCTTCTGTTATCAAAGGCCCTCACAAGGTACTCGGAGAAACCCGCGAGCTCCGTGGTGCGTCTCTGCACCTGACGATACTTCGCACGAACTTCAACTACACGTTGCTGCAACTCTTCTCAACTTACCTTCGTTTGAAGACGCCTTTTTTCTTGCTGCTGCAGCAAACTTCATTCTTGGTCCCTTTAGATGCCGCCTGCTTGAATTTGGTCTATCTTCTCGCAATGTGACTGTGAGACCAACTTGTCCGCTAGTTCAGACCAGTCCCCCCTCTTGACATAAATAATTCGTTGTAGGGCTTCTTTCAGAAGCTTTTCACCATATTTTTTCTGCGTTCTTTACAATCGTTAAACTTTCGCATGACAGTGGTTTACATCTCCCGGCGGTATCTTGGCTGGGCGGAATTTTTGAGTTTTCAAAATTTGACCTGTTAATTTTGGGACGTGTAAGTAACACCATTCTCTTTTCAAAAAAAAACAATAAGGGGTATAGAATATAGAGGAAGTCAAGGCCAATAGATTTGGTGCAGTCAGATTGATCTTAAAACACAAATATTTAAAAAGATATTTAAGTTTGAAGGTCTTTGTTGCGTTTATTTCCGCCCAGAGGAAGTATATGCTAGATAATTCTAACTACGCTTTGGTGTGGGGTACAAGTATAAAGTATAACGAGCGTGTTGGCAACGATCACCTGCTTTGCGACGAGGATGTGTTGCAGGTTATCGTGCAGACAGCCAACCAGCAAAAGCGTGATAGGAAATAATCAAAAGGTACAAGCATACTTCAATAACTACAAGAAGGAAGACATCGTTGAAGAAGTAAAATGACTGGTATTTCGTTGGGGATTTGGAGAAGCTATGTAAACAAATTGTCTGAGCCACATATATTCCTCACTGGTTTGGTTCAGTAGCTTTATAGGGTAGATTATGGGGTATTAGTTTTGCGCATTAATGGTGCTCTTTCAAAAATGTCGGCTTCGTGGTGCGTTGTGCACCCGTACAGATTTTTGAGGCGATTTGTAATGCGCTTGAGTGTCCTACGAGTTTGATTCGGTTAGTATCGATGCATAACTAACGTATAAAATCAATCTTTCACTCACTCTTGCTTCATGGGTGGATACACTGTGTCCGAAAACCCCTGCGGTGTACCCATGGTTCTACGCTCATGTAACCTCCAGTTTGCAATTGTTTTTTCTTTGTGGGAAGGGAAGACCTAGAAATCTCAATCCACAAAGCAGATTAAACGTGTTGTCAGGTCTAAACTAAAAGGAATCTTTACCAGTAACGTTTGTCCATATCGCCTTCAATGATGTCAATTAAAAATCGTCAATACGACAGAGACAGTAAACTGTGCTCTTGCAAAATTGTTGCTGCTCGCTAGATTCTACTTCATCTACTTGGATCTCCAAAAATCGATTCCGAACTGCGCGAGACAACACTTCACGTCCACCATACAGTCTTGAAAGGTTTTTGAGTTGCAAATGACATAAACTTTGGATGAAGTTTAATTTTCTCCTGCGTTTTTGGGAGAAATGTATTGCATCCTGGAGCCCTGAAAAATGCTACGTGGACTACATTACGAAGGTGGACCACATTCGTCCCGACCTTGCTTATTACTGTATACGGATGTCCCTCCCGGGAGCTCCCGGGAGCAAAATAGGAACGCCCCTGAGAAGCACATAGAAAATGGAAGTGGCTAGCAACGAAAACGTTATCCTAATCCCCTCTTGGGTTTATTGCGGGTGCTGGGAGGGAGATGTTATTCGCCCCCCCCCCCTTCAGGATATTCGGACCCCCCATGTACCGTAAGACTGGTACAATGTACCGTCCTAACCAGGTAACAAGTTCAGTTAAAGCTAAGTGACTTTCTTCTATATGATTCATTTATAGCAATAAAACTAAAACATACACCATAACTATATACTCGAGTTAAAGTGAATTTACCAAGTAATGTTTCCGTCACAAACTCTGGGAGATGTTATTCGGACCCCCCCCCCTCGAGGATATTCGGACCCCCTGTACCGTAAGACAGGTACAATGTACCTCAATACGACATTCTGCCTAGCTCGTACCTAGGATAAGCGATGACATTTATTAAGAAAAAATAAATACATGCAAGAGGATCTATGAAGAAGTTGCAGACAGTCAACCGCGCCATCCCCCTTCCCCCTCCGTACAGCCAATATCAAAGGTATTTGTATCTCCTATTCTGTTTTCTTCTTTTTATTATATTGTGATTGGGAATGATGTCTTAGTGGTGCGACTGTATAAGCCAAATGTTCATGCATGGTGAGACATTTGCTGCCAACGTCCATGTCATTATCGACTACAATGCAGCCCGTTTGCTTATCCATTATGCTTATCTTGCCAATAGTTTTGGGTAAGGGACAACTCGAAACTTGACAGAAATCAAGCGCGACGTAAGTGCGGCCTTCAGCCGTCAGATTGACCCCAATTAGCGCTGCATTGTTTTTGTTTCCCGTGACACCATGGAAGAAGAAGACAGGCAGTTTTGTACTTTTGATAGAGTTGTCATCCACACAAACCCCGACCACCACAATAATGGCAGCAAACAACAGAGCACGAATTACTACATCAAGCCATACTCGTGTTGCATGTAATGAAGCCGAGATCCACAATGTGATGCGCGTGAACGCCCCAGTGCCGATTGGTTTACACAGGAGATTCCTGCGTCTGCGCAATCACCCATGATACGCGCTTTCAAGCAATTGCACTACGATCTGCAGTCCTTCACCAATCGCGCTGACGTCGACACCGTCACGTATCTCTTTCCGTTCGTTAAAGTCAGTGAGTCGGAGCGCACGAGCGGTTTTATAACGGGCGCTGCCATCTCTGCAATTAGCAAATTTCTCTTGTTCGAGCTCATTACTACCGGTAGTGGCTATCAATCGAATCGCGGTTCGGTGATTGTAATTATTCTTTCTACGTCTACAATCATTTCTGTTTTGTAATTACACTTATTACGCAATACACACCTGGTTAGGACGGTACATTGTACCTTGATTACGGTACAGGGGGGGTCCGAATATCCTGTAGGGGGGTCCGAATAACATCTCCCATGAAAAGGGAAGTGCTCCTCAAACACAGACTCCACGGTTACTGTATTCATGTCGTAGCTCATAAGTTCGTCATGTTTGACAACCCACTACGGGAGAAGTAATACTTGTAACTTACAGTATTAGTATTACATGGTGTAAGAATGTTCTACAGTATGCAAGGAAGTCAGAACTGTACCACTACTTTGTTGCTCACTACAACCGGCGACCTGTAAAAACTAGGCAAAGAAGTAAAAGCTCCATCTGCGCCCTCACTTGGCAATTAGTTTTGACATTCAAAAGTCTCTCTCCAACTTGTTGTATGACGACCATCACGCTGAACGCGACGAAGCTTCTTTACCTTCTCGTATTTCTTGCTTCTATCTCATGCATCAATGCGCGAGCTGTGAATAAAAACTCAACATCAAGTCTCCCTTCGCAGCAAAATCAGCCCGAGCTGGCTTCCAACTGGAAGGAAAAGGCTGCCAACCAGGAAGAAGAGAGAGTCGGTCCCAATGCTCCAGATTTGGTCGCAGCTGGAAAAGTCATGATGAAGGCAACCGAGACGAAACTCCCGAGCGTTCCAAACCTTCCAGATGTTAATGTCGGATCGGACAGGACAAAGAGACTCTTAAACAAGGTTCGGTTGGACGAAAACATGTTTAAAAGCAAAGAGTACCAGGCATGGGCCAAGTCTGTGCGCAAACGCTATAAAGCACAGAGACCGCAAGTTGATCAGGCTAAGATTTCAGCATTGACGTCGAAATATGGCACTGAAAATGTGGTACGCGTTATCTTCGCCGCAAAGGGAGTTCAAAGTACGAAAAAAGCCGCTGAAAAAATGGAAACGGCTCTGCTAAAGAGCTGGGCGGATGATCAAAAGTCGTTAGAAGACGTTTTCACTTTGCTAAAACTTGGTGAGAAAAACGACGACCTCTTTCAAAGTCCAGAACTGACACTTTGGTTCACATATGCGCGGCGCGTTAAGGACGAAAAACCGTACGACTGGCTTTTCCAACGTTTAAGCACACGTTTAAACAATGAAGAGCTGAAAACGGCATTGGTGGAAAAATGGAAACAAGATGTACAACAAATGATGGACGCTTTTGCTTCAAAAGAGACGAAAACGTTTCAACTAAAAGATTTGTACCTCGGACCGAGACAGTTTGACAACGAATACAAATGGCTGGTCCAGCGGTTCTCAGAAGCTGGTGCTGACGATCGATTGGCACATATGATTGTCGATGCCAAGAAAGGTGACGTCAAAGTTAGAGTGTTTGCGACACTGTTGGCGCGCTTGCAGCAAGGAGAAATGAAAAGCCGCGGGACGACCGTGGACGAGGCTTTCGACCTGTTGAAGCTTTCTCGTACGAGAAGAGTGTTTGAAAGTCCAGTGTTGCCCACGTGGATTTCTTTTGCAGAATCGCTCAAGAAGGAACCGTATAAACGGTTGTTTACGACGTTAAACAACTGGAAACAAAACGACGACTACGAAGTCGCCTTGTTTCTTGCTCAGGCGGAAAAGAAGGGGATCAACAAGTCTATCATCAACAAGATACAAGACGAGCAGCGACAGAAATGGAAACGAGATGGAACGTCTGTCGAAGAAATGTTTCGGATTCTGAAACTCGATACGGGAGACGTCAAACAACTCGAACGCTTTTGGAGCACGTGGGTCTTGTATGTGCCAATCCAAAACCCAGCCAAAGTCGAACTGCGAAAGCAGACCATGCTGAAACAAATGTCCACCACCAAGAACGAAGATAGTTTCAAAATTATTTCAACGCTCGATAAGCTCCTTCCGGGTGACAAGCTGGTGAAATTTTTCGAGCAAGCCCATCAAATCGACAGTATGAAGGACTTTGCAAAGATGTGGGAGAAAAAGGTGTTGGCTGCATACCGATCAGAGCTCGTATCATCGTGATACCCAATATGGCGAACGATTCCGATTGCTCCAAAGGTTTGAAACTTGAACCTCCTCTGTGGAATATCAAGTGCCATTACTTTTAGCAATTTCGCTGAGAAAAATACTTGTCGATTAAACGTTTCGGAAAGACGTGTGGGCAAACATCCAGAGCGATTTTTTGTTGATGTTACGTCTTAGAGATAGATAGTCTATGATTCATCTCAGGAAAACACTGTCGTTTTCTTCTTTTGTTGCTGTGTTGTTGAATAAAAAGCGTTTCGTCTAATTGTTATGCGTCGATCGCACATGTACCGGTATTTACTCCCAAAGAGTTGCCACATTGCTTATCACCAACCTACTCGCTAACCAAAAACGGTTAAATAATAGTAACGCTTGTCACTCGAGGTTTCTAGCATAATGTAATACCAGCTTTTTAACGAAAAAAGTAAACTATAGAACGTATCATATACCAAGAGATAGTAACTGTTCTAAAATTGCCACAATGGGGTTCAAAACTGGAGGCTCCGACAAAACATGTCATTCTCTTTTAGAGTTCCAGCAGATAAGCTTGAAAAGTCAAGCGTGCGGATGTTGCTAGAATGGCCAATTTTTTTCGAGTAAAGCTTCAAATTCGTCATCCTTTAGAGGCATCCGAGAGGCTAGCACGCCGTCGACAGCATCAAACGAGTGTTTGTTCGCCAAAGATTCGCGAGCGAGCTTCGAAAGTTGGTTCCACATGATGAGATCTTGAGAATTGCCCGTTTCTTCACAGAGATCCAATAGTGTGATTCCCGTGATGGGTTCATAGCGATATACGACTTTGACACTGTTGCCGTATAAGTGTCTATCGTCAACGGGACTTTCTTTCGTGTATCCTATCGCTGCAGGCATCGACACGCCTTGAACCGTGGCGTTTTTATCCTCAGGGTCGTCAATCCAAACGACAAGGTATTCCCAATTATGACGATGTCCAAAAAGGTAAGGCAGGCGAAGTAAATCCTGGCCTTTTGGAAAGTACCATGCGAAGACAATGGCGAACATATTGTTGTACCATGCAGTGCGACCATAAATCTGCGAGCCCAATGGCGACCCGGTACACTCGCCATCGAGGGGACCAACCCCTTTGAGACCACCACTAATGGAGCCATCTTTCTGGACAGCAGGATACGGGTGGCAGACACCATCGACTTTAAGGTGGGGCTTGAATTTGACGGCCGCTTTTTCGGCAGCAGTTTTCGGAACCGGTTGTCGAAATGGTTCAACTTGGTCGTGACCAATGACTTGAGCCTGGACAGCATCGAGAGAAAGAATGACAAGAGTAAAGGCGACGATCAGGACGGTGCCGTTCATTGTGGTTCAGAACGATAATGCTGAAATGCAAGTGACAATTCTTCGGGGAAAGGCCTTTTAGTCGCCTTTACTAAAAGCGGCTCAATTGTACTGTACTTCTACTTAGTAGGCTATTGGAGAGTCCACTGCTCAGTCACCTAGCCCTATCGAAAAACCCTTAGCCCGCTTCGGTTTTGCAAACGAAGCCTCCGCTTGCATTATGGGCAATGTTGGGTCCTGGGTTTACATTCGCGTGCTTCGTACACGGGGCATGTAAACTTCAGGCAATTTGTGTCACACAACCTGCCTGAGAGCACACAACTCCTGAGCGAGACGAGACAACTTGTGCCTGTCAATACCGGTAGCCACTTCGGTATTTGTGTTGTTGCAAATTGTTGCAATCCTCTTTTGGAGCAGAGCACTCAAAATAATATGTGAAAGGCCGTACTTACAACGGCAGGTGGGTATTTGCTGTGTAGATGAAGTCTACACAGAATTGCTGTGTAGATGAAGTCTACACAGAATACCCACCTGCCGTTGTAAGATGAGGACGTAAAAGTTCACCTCAGTTTGAGTCACCGCTCCTGAACAAAAACCCACCGACCTTTCAAAACTTGTGAAAAGTGGCTTTGGTGTCAGTAACGACCACCATCTGACCAATCAGATGCCCCCATTTTTTCAAACTACATTCGGTATATACAGATGGTACCGGTAAATACGCACAAGGTGTACAGTACCAAATACTGTCGACGATTTCACTGAGTCAATTCTTTGTAGCGTTGTTAGTATTTCGAATTCATCGTCCGCGGTTAGGATTACCACACCTTTACTTCAACTACAATGCAGATACCGGTACGGCAATGTAGTCACAGCACCTTCTCGCCCCTTAATGTGCTCTGTCTTACTTTTTCCACGCAGGAGTCGTCATGTGGGCGCCGCGACCTCGACCTCCAGCGCCCGTAGAAGCGGCTGTGGACTGGGAATTACCAAACGACAGCTGCAATGGTTCTGCTGAAAAATTTACAGGCACGCCAGCAGCATTTGGCGGCGAATTGATACCATAATTTTCTCCATAAAACTCGTTCACCAGCGTCGCTGCCCATTGAGATAAATGCTCATCACCACATTCATACTGAACAGTCTCCAGAGCATCAATACCTTCATTCACCTCAATCAAAGAGACTCCTCGAGGTGTTCCACGCAATACATTGTCAATAAAACGTAGCGAGTTCCCAACGACAGCAACATCAGCGATCGTTAAGAGGTGCAAGAACCCTTTAACCACATCCAAAGCCAGAACATCCTGCATGTGTCTTGCACTGGTTAATGCAATATTCGTGAGAGCAAATGCTACTTCACGACGCACTTCATAGCTGCCATCCTTGAATTGCTGACCCAATAGTGGAAGAAAATGAGCTTCCACTAACATATCGACAACAGTTTCTTCCGTCGCTGCTAAGTTCGAAATGACCCACGCAGCTTCAGCTGCCAAGAATGTCTGAGGCACGGTTCCACCATGCTGGAGCTGCAAAAACGCCCGCAACTTTGGTAAAACCACCGACTCGGGTCCCACTAAACGATAAATGTATGGCATTTGCCACATGTCGGTCCCGTGACCCGGCGAGCCACAACAAATGTTGCCAAAGACGCGTAGAATTGGAGTCAGCAAGGTCTCGTTGGTCGTTGCAAAGTACGGGAGCAGCAATTCCACAAGTCCATGCTCCAGCATGAACTTTAGATACTCTTCTTCTCGTGCCGTTAAAAAACTAAAAAGCCACGCGATTTCCACCACAAGGTCCTCACTATACCGAGCGATTCCTTTTACGATCACGGGCATAATCCCCGCTTCCACAAATGGCTTGGCCGACGTCTCGAAACCACGCGCTAGATTCGAAAGGGCCCAAGCACTTGTTTTCGCCAATTCTTTTTCACTTTTTGAATCACGTAGCAAGTTGACTAAAGGGACGACGGCTCCATTTGCAATGAGCTGCTGCCGAAACTCTTCGCAGTCTGCTGCAATGTTTCCCAATACCCAAGCAGCGTGTTCAGCTAACGCAGGATTCGATCCTTCTAAGAATTGCAATAATCGAGGCACAGCAGGGAGCACTAACTTCGTATGCTCGTATTGCCCACTCGCAATATTCGTTAAGCACCATAATATCTCGCGATACACTTCACCACCGGTACGAGTGGCGCTGGCGAGCGGCGACGCCGAATTAAGCAGCGACACCATCACCGGGACAATCTAATGACGACAAAATTATATGCATTTAGTCGCATGTACCAATATTCTCTAAAAAAAAGTGTATCTATCTTCTATCTATCTATCAGTCTCTCTAAACGCACCCCAGACTCGATGATTTGTTCGACTTTTTCGTAATCTTTTTCGTGTGCTGCCAATAGCGTGCGAATTTCCTTTAAAGTCTCAAAACGCGCCTGGTTCTTGGCTGCAGACGCGTTAGTCGTGTCCCTTAACAGCTCAACCAACTCAGTGATACTGCGGCCTGTGAGCGGCGGCTGGTCGGTTGACATGAGACGCCGCCGCTTCGTTTGCACGACAGCGCGGCGTTTATCCTTTCGAACCTGCGCGGTCGTGCGCTGACGACGCGCCTTAAGTGCGCGCGACTCGGCGGCATTGTGTTTCTTGAGCGAACTTCGAGGTGGCATTTTCGATGATTTCATGGGGACGATTGAACTAAATTTAAGGAATTTAGACAGAAAATCGAGTATTTTTATATTCAAGCGCCAATTATTGTTTCTTAATTGTTGCTGGTAACGTTATCGTTCGTTTCTATCTCGGCACCGGGATTCGGGTTTTGAATCACGATAAGTGCGTACTCCTTGTCTGTAGCAGTAGCAAGCATGAAAATACTGTGAGAAAAAGGCACTTTCATTTTAGTGTTGCAGCGAGAAAAAACGTACCAGGTGCGATCATGATCTCGTGCTTTTTCGAGCGAATGCGTAAAAATGTCATGTCATTCGTCGGATCCAGAGTGCGAATCGTAGACTTTGCTTTCGCTGCCAGCTGTGAAATAAGCACTGCGTGGTCCTGTGCAAACTCCTCGTCGCTCGTGCTTGAATAGATGGGCACGCCCTCTTGATTCACGATTAGTACTGCCTGTACGCCCTTGTGACTCTTGATACGCTTAATAGTCTCCTCAGCTTCATATCCTGGCTAGTACATGCAGCGAACATGGGACAAACAGTTAGCGACGTAGTAGCTGCACTTGAGTAAAGTATTGCTGATACCATGGTGGATGTCACGTTTAACTTTCGCAATCCGATGCAACGTCAGATCCTTATCTCACGTACAATAACGAAATAGAGAGTCGTTGACGGAAAAAAGTCCTCGTTTTTGCTATTCGAAAATGATACTCCGTCGATATACAAACTCAAGCATAAATTATCTCCGATTTATGGTTAGTTATTGTCGGATAAACACTGAAATTAGGTCAAAAATACTATTAATTACCGAGCACAGAATCATACTTAAATGGGTACAATCGCACTTTAACAAGAAGTAGCATATCTTTTAGCTCCTGGACACTGTGAACACAACACTTGGGAGGTTGGCAGTGTCCAAACATGGACAACATAGAATGACAGCCGGGAGGTGACTTTTTAGAGGGCTAGTTTCAAGCTATGCCACAGCCAAGTTTGCCCTTATGTCCTTTGCAATCTCTCATGGTTTTTCCTTGCTGGTGAAAACTTCTTATTGAACTGGAATGATTCTTCAATGTCCCCAAGGTGGCACAAAGCGAAGCCACAAGGCGAGAGTATAGATGCCTCAGGAAGGATTGCGCTCTCTTCGCTCAAAGAAAGTAGGTTGCAAATACGAGGTCAAGTTGAGGTGCTTAATGTCTGACCGCTCGTGGGAGGCTGTTAAAGCTCACGACACTCGCACTGGTCACCATCAACATACCGACTTAATGATCGGGGTGCTTCCAAGTGCACGCCGATTTCTTACTGAATAACGTACTGTTCGTTCTGGTATCGATGAGGCTTATACCACTGCCTCACCCTCCTCCGCTGTATGAAACAATTTATGAGTCAAGTTCCAGTGGCTCTCTCTAAAAGATGTCGAAAATGTGGTTCACAAGTTGAAATGAGGCAGCTGGTGGTATGTCTGAGATCTAGGCGCTAAACGCAAAGCTTACGTCAGTGCAAGTGGTATCAGGCAGTGTTTGTGACTTTTAGAATCGCGTGACGCATCTGTGGTTGCCCCCGCTGCAAGTGCACCGCTATTGCGTCGCTATTGTACTTACAATACTAACAAACACTCGTGCATCACATTGTTGGAGTTTCTGGAACTAATCATACCTTCACAGTATCATGTTACTTCCTACCTGACGAAACTGTAGTCAGCCATACCTGGACAATCTCTGCCATTAAACGGTGTATCCCTCATCCCCCCACCGCGTTGTGGTTGACAAAAGCCTTCTCGTTGTGGTTGACAACGAGAAGGCTTTGATATGCGTATTGAAATCAACTTGAAGTAGGTGCAGGGTGCCTTTGGCACATCTCCCGTAACATTGTCGCGAACTGCAAAAGAAACGCACGCAATGGCAATTGAAGATAGGGTGACACGAGCTCGTTTATCAAAGCAACACCAGATTTGCTTTCTTACGGAAATAGGTGAATTTGCAATCGCGTCTACTTCCTAGCGGCTCCGACGTGCGAATCGTCTTGGCCGTGCCACTCAAAGGAGTCTCGGACGGCGTGACAAGGTTGTTGCAACTGTCATCGATCACTTGGTGCTTGCAGAGATTGCTAAGGATGGGACTGTGGTGAAGCGACTTATAAAATAATGTAAGGTACTTTCCAAAGGGCGCATCCTGATTGGTGGAAATAAGGGTCAAGGGTGTAGGCGCCGGATAGTCGCCGCCAAGGGAGTCTACAAGCGGCCAGGTGGCGCCAGGCTGGAAATCAAGTCGGCGGACCTGACAAGGGGCGTGGATAATCGGACAGGCAGGCAGAGCAGACGGGAGGATTATGGATGTTTGACGGCCGAGGCGCGGATAGAGGACGGCCAAGATGGCGGACTGTTCGTGAGGATGGAATGAAGGGAGCCTGAAAGAGGAGGATTGTTCTAGTGGAAGGAGTAAGCACCGGGATCGTAGGAAAGGCTGCCAAGGGATTGCTAGCGTCAGCGGCCGAGAGGTGTGGATGGGTGGCTATCCGGCCGAGCCGGCCGGGTACAATGTACCATTCGGACTGGTACCATATGGGTTCGGTGTACCGGCCGGGTTGGTACCATTTGGGGTTGGTGTACCGGCCGTACCGGTACACAAAGTCGGAGTTAGCCGGGTCGCGTTGGGTAAGGTACATGACTGGTCAGACGTGTTATTTGAGGTAGGTTACACAAAGGGAGTATTGGACATAGGATAAATCAGTATACGTTTCGCTTTCTTAGACACAAGTCGCTTTTATTGGCTCACGGCAGAGGGCTAACAAGGTCCCCTCTTGCTGTTATTGGTTCGCCCGGGGAAGGTTAAGTTAACCCACCGGAAGTCCCCTGACCGGGAGTCGCGGCGACTTCGTATACTCACCTCAAGTCGCCCGTGTTTTGAACACGGTATTAAGTATTGGGAAGTGGTGACATTTTGGCCTTCTGTGGAAGAGTGTGGAGTTATATCTGCCTTGTTTACACATTTGGATTCGCCCTTCATTGTTATTGGTTTAGCTGGCCGATCGACTATTCTCGGCCCAGCCGGCACTATACAAAGTTCAAGTATATTACCCAACGAGCTCCCCGGTGACGATTTCCGCCCAGGAGCTACCCCTAGTCCTACACCTCATCTCCCTATTGGACGGATTTACACTTTTCGCCCTAGGGTCCATCAAGAGAGCTAACCACCCAGTACTGACAGGTACACAAGGTGAGCTTTTAACATGCAACATTCGAGCAGTCGCGATCAAGCGGATGGAAGCGACCGATCCAGCCGGCCTCAAGCCGGATCGGATCATGACTCGGATGGACGGAGTACCCCCTCCGATAGTCAGTCGTCTGGGACCCCCGTGGGTGTTCGCGTCTCAGGAAGAATTTCTGAGAGCGACTACACCACAATGGTGCGCGTGCCCGGATCTCTTGGTGACCCTGGATATCACCGCGAGTCCCTAGCGGGCGAAAGACCTAAACCTGTCAAATTTGTTGACGATGTTGTGTCGGGTGCATTGGGGGAGGGCATATCGCCCCCAATGCTGCTGAAGATGGAAGGATGCGATGGTCGCCTCGGATTGGGGGAGTTCGAGGTTGACATTAAAGAAGAAGTTACTCCCCTAGAGGCTCCGCCGGGGGCGGATTATGGTACTACCTACGGCAGTGCCGGCCGCTACACGGATGGAGCCGGATCGGACTATGGTGCAAGTCGCCATAGTCCGAGGAAGGATCATGGTTCCGACCATGATCCTAACGAACGAATGCATATTTTGGATATAAAAGAAAAGATAAAAGAAGAAAAGCGGAAGTCGGATACGACCGGAGTGGGAAGCCGGCCGGATCGGGACCAAGTCGCGATCTGGCCCCCCTACCCCTAAAGAAACCGGATTGGCAGGAATTGGACTATTCGACATACAAAGGCAAACCGCGATTCGAAGAGGAAGAAGAGAAGCAGGACGGCCTATCGACGGATGTCGACTTGGAGCGTGCTTTCCACCTTCACGAGTTGGGGCAATTCTTGCGGACGGACAAGGTACTAAAAATAACACGGCCGAAGATCATAGGCGGATTGAAAGGTCCCGTCTCTCCCCCAACTCTCTCAGACGGCCACGTGTCCCTCATTAGAGGACTATTCGACCAACTTAAACAAGCCGGCATCAACACCGGCGTGTTTGATCCGAACGAGTTGTTTGATCTGAAGATGGACAAGTTGAAGGAGGCGTCCAGCGCCCTGCACGACCACTTGGTACCGCTAGTGGGTTGCTCGCCGCCGTCGAAAAAGATGACAGCTACGACTGGAGTGGCGCCGCCCACGCCGCCGGCGACAAGCAAACCAGCCGGTATACACTCAGGCTCTTCGCAGTACGAGTCTGCCCCTTCGGAAGCAGACTCATCTGATTCATCAGTGGGTATCACCCGCATGACGCTTGGCCCAAGAGGAGCAGCTCGTGTGGCGACAGCCATAAGACTTGGAGGACGTGAGGATCCGGGTACGCCCGAGCGGAAGAACGCCGGCCAGTACAGCGTACAGGCCTGCCGGACAGCGACGGCGGATCCAGAACCGAAGAAGGAAGACGAGGACGCGGATGGGCGAATTAAGAAGGAATGCCAATCTGGCAGCCCGGCTGCCCCTCAAGCCGCCCCTCAAGTCGCCCCTCAAGCCGCCCCTCAAGTCGCTCCTCAAGTCGCTCCTCAGGTGCCGGATCACCTGCAAAACATGTTTTCGGCGATGATGGAGCGATACTTGGAAGAGCAACGTCGGCTGAGCGCCAGCCGCGGCAGTCCGAAGTCACCGGACCAGCCTGCTCGTCGTGGAACACAGGCCCCCGGACCAGTCCAGTACTATGCGAGGGAGTCGAGTGATGAAGAAATGGAGTCGGTGCAGTCCAAGCAAAGTGAACCCCATGCCGCCCCGCCGAGCCGCCAGACAGGTCGCCGGACCGGACGTCGGCCCACAAACAGGAAGCTGTCTCTCAGCGACGTAGATATGAAATCCGTCAGGTCGGCCAAGTACCATTACGATCCGGATGACTTGGATCTAGGGATGGCCCGCCGAGCCCATATGGCCTCGGCCCAAGCGTTTGACGCAGATTCGGGAGCGATCACGAGGGTACGAATGTCGGCCACGTCCGAGCTGAAAGACTTCACCGGACGCGACACGGACGAGGACCAGGCCCGAGGATGGTTGAGCAAGACGAAGTCGGCATTTCTCAGAGACCGGACGTCGGACTATGAAAAATGCCTGATCTTCGAGGATTTGATGAAGGGACCAGCAAAACACTGGATCCAACAGCTCAGCCGACCGAGGAAATTGGAGGAGACTGGCCGGTGCGTTCGAGGAGCAATACTGCGGAGCTGGAATGTCAGCGGCGCGACAATATTTCCACTCTAAGAAGCGACCGGATGAGACCCCCTTGGAGTATCTCCATCGTTTAAATGTCGCTGGCATGAGAGCGGATATTCCCGTTAAAGAAGACACCAGCCGGTCGGAAGCTGCCCGTGAACACGTGGAACTTCTCATCAGCACGTTGGACGATCGGGAGCTGGCAGACCAGCTGGCGTTACTGCGGGTGAAGAATACGACGGAGCTGGAAGTGACGTTGCGCACGTACCTAAGGGCGAAGAAGCAAGGCCCCAAGGCGGCAGTTGGAACCGGCCGTTTCAAGTCCCGATTTAACGCGGAGCAAGGAGGTCGGCCACCATCTACCAGGACGGCCCGAGCCGTCCGCATGGTCGCCCGAGAGTCAGACGCGACCAGCTCGGAAGAGGAGTATCAGCGATCTGGGGGCGAGTCTGAGGAGGAACAGTATCGGTACCTTTTCTCGGCAGAAGCCAGTCAGCCGCCCAGGCTGCCAGCCGATTCCGGTCAGTCGAAGAGTTTTTCCGCTCGAGCTGACCAGGATTACCCTAGGCGCAAGTGCACCCACTGTGGGTCCATCAAGCATGACGACCGGAGCTGCTGGAAGCGGCTGACGTGCAAGAAGTGCGAGAGGAAGGGACACCCGGCGGAACACTGCCTGTTCACGTGTAAGGCTTGCGGGGAGGTGCATGAGGCGGGACTGTGCCCAATGGAAGAACTTTACAACCTGTTGAAGAAGTGGTACGTCCCGACCAAGCATGCTGGAATGTTGCCGCCCGGAGCGGAAAAGATGTTAAACTAGATCGCTCGCCAGGTTGGAATCTGGTTCGAGCCGAGCGGTCTAGTGTTAGTATCTATGCATATGTCGGTAAAGAGGATAATCAAGAAGCAAAGCAAAGGATAACCGACAAAAAATGTAAGTTTGACGATTACGTCGCCCGGTCCCCGGCCGGTACGGCTGACCCCTTCCTGGTGAGCAGTATACGGACGGATGAGTACTCCCGGTCTGAAGTGCGAATGGAATTGAACTTGTTACCTGGCGAGTCGCGAGGTTATTGGAAGTATCACTCGCCGGATAAATGGTTCAAGCAGGCCAAGGCGGATGGAAAAATCAATAACCAGAAAGCTACCATGTTGTTCGATTCTGGCGCAGAAGTGTCTATCGTAGACACCACTTTTGCTCGTAAGGTGGGGTGTGAGATAGACGAGACGAAGCGGCAGGAAAGTATAGGCATTGGAGAGAGTTCGTACATGACCCAAGGAAGGACAAGAGTCAAGATTACGTTAGCTGGGTCGTTAGTATATTACTTTACCGCCTGGGTAGGTAAGTTGGCCGGGCAGGATGCAATTTTGGGCATGGATTTTATGGTCCCGGCCGGTATACGGCTGGACTTATCGCATGGAACATTGACGTTGCCAGACGAGGTACAGATCCAGCTGGCCGGCCGGCGGCCCTTATATGGCGCCTACGTCCAGTTCCTCAAGCTAGGTCAGTTTGTAACGGTGCCTGTGGGAAAGGCGGTGGAAGTAATGTTACGGCCGCACGACCGACGGAGTAAGTTATGGCTGACAAGGGGCGAGTGCTGGGTACCATCTGTGGTTAAAGGGAGTGGACACCTCAACTTCATAAGCGTGACCAACATCTCTGAAAACCCCCTCACCTTGCATGAAGATGTGATTATTGGGATGTGGCTGGCCGAGGATAAAGTGCCCCGCCGGCCGGGCTATGTCACTGTTGGCTCAAGACGCTATATCGAGTGGCAAAACCTGGCTTTTCAGGCAACCACCGATCTGGTCAGCGAAGAGGAAGAGTTAGAAGAGGACCAGACTCCGATGGTGGATAAGCCTGAGTACCGGACCCCTACTAAAATATTGACGCGGAACCGGCCGTCGCCGGATCCGGCTGAACGTATTGACCGAAGCTACGCCCCGATCGCGGAACTGGTTTTGCCCACTCGGAGGGAGACGGACGAACGACAGAGTCGGGAGGAAGGACCAAGCAGAGTTGCATATACGGTCAGCCCCGATGACGGTTGTGACGACCGAAGTGAAAGCGGATCGGCCCAGCCGGCCGAGCAGAATTCGGAAATAGCCGAATGCAGATTTGCCCAGCCGGCCGAGCAGAATTCGGAAGCGGCCGAAGCCGATCAAGTCTGCATTCATGAAGGGGGCGAACTATATGTTGAAGGCATGGAAGAACAGATGGCGGTGCTACCTGAGGTGACCCCCTGCCCCCCAGCAGTCACTATCGACGATCTACAGGTGGGAGACCCGGATGTGAACACCCCGGAGGAGATCAGCAGATTGAAGGATATTATATGGAAAAGACGACATCTGTTGATCGGACCAGGGAACGCACTTCCTCCGGCCGCCCATGGAGCGGTATGTGATATTGATGTGGGAGGCGCCAAGCCGGTAGCACAGAGATGCCGAAGAGTCGCCCCCCAATATCGGGAAAAGCTGTCAGAGCTTATCAAGGGTTTGCTGGCCACCAAGATAATTTAGCCGTCCACCTCGCCATGGGCTTCGCCCATTGTAATTATTATTAAGAAGAATGGGGTGGATATAAGGTTGTGCATCGATTACCGGCTGGTGAACCGGCTGACTAAGCTGATGATTTACCCGATGCCGCTGATAAACGACCTGCTGGAGGACTTGGATAAAGTTTTGTGGTATTGCTCACTGGACATGGCCAGTGGATTCTGGGTGGTCTCTATGACTGATCGTGCACGGGAGATCTCTGCATTCGTGACGCCTTTCGGGTTGTTCGAGTGGAACCGGATGCCGTTCGGTCTGAAGAATGCTCCGCAAATTTATCAACGGTTGATAGATAACGCGCTGTACGGACACTTCAAGATCAAGGCGGATCAAGATCCGGCTCTGGTCGGGGATGTGTTCGCCAAAGGTGACCCGGACCCCGACCCAAAACCTTCAGTTTTGGGGCGGCGGTCTTACATTGATGACATTCTCGTTACGGCAACTACCTGGGATTTACTGTGTGACAAAGTGGAGAAGCTGATGATTACGTGTGAAAAGTGGAATCTTTCGATTAGTGTGGTTAAGAGTTTCTGGGGAAAGACTAAGGTAACCTATCTGGGTCATCAAGTGTCTATTGCCGGATTGGAGGCTAACCCGAAGGATTTGGAGTCCTTGAGTAATCTGCCTTTCCCGCGATCCCTAAAGGCTATGCAATCCTTTTTGGGCAGCCTGAATTATTACAGTCGGTTCATCGAGGAATTTGCGGTCTATGCGGCGGTCTTGTATGAATTACGGGAGAAGGATTACCACAAGCTGAGAGAGCAGGATGGGCAAGCGGAGACGCGAGCCGGGCCGGCAATATCAGCCAATGGAATGCCGCCCTTGTCAGCTATTTCAGCCAATGAGAAGGCGCCCTTTTTTGCGGACCCCTGCGCGGCCGGCCCGGACGATCACATGACCCGGGAGATGGTGGCTTTTGGCATGTTAAAGGCAAAGATGGCGACCACACCGGTCCTGAAACATTTCGATGTTAATAAGACTCCGGTGGTCATCATCTACGCTAACAAGTGGGCCATCTCGGCCGCTCTCGTGCAAGATCATGATGGAGTGTACTGTCCCGTGACCTTCACCAGCCGGACCCTGAAAGTTAATGAAGTTAATTACGGATTGGTGGATAAAGAAGTTCTGGCTCTATTACGGATCTTAGACGTGTGTTATACGATGCTGGTGTCTCGGCCTATCAAAGTACTCTCCAGACGGTCGACCCTATCATGGCTCTTGACGGCGAACGGGATTGACGGTCGGCTGGGGAGATGGGCGGCTCTGTTGTCTCAGTGGTCCCTCGAAGTTATTAAGTGTACTAAAGGGGAAGAGGAAATACTGGGCACACTGGCTGCCAGCATTACCCCCCGGGCAGAAGTGGAGGAAGCACTGATAGCGATCGCACCTCGGAAGCAGCCCCGACAAACTATCGTATTGCCGCCGCCAACAGTGGGACCCACGGAGGAACTAATGGTTTTGAGTTTCGATGGGTCGGCGAGTGTAAAGAAAGGGGTCGGAGCCTATAGTGCCATTTTGTGGAAGTTGCCCGAATGGAAGGCGATCGCGGCCGCCTCGGATTTCACGCCTGGCATCACGGTGAACGAGGCGGAGTATAGGGGATTATTGCTGTCCCTAGATCTGTTAGCTGGCCGGACACAGGGGCGGATCATCATATGCGGTGATTCCAACCTAGTGATCCGGCAAATCACCGGAGAGATAGATTGCAAGGCGCCGCGGCTGAGACTGCTAAATGATCGGGTTATGTCCGCCTTGCGGAGATGGCCGGAGCACGAATTGCTGCACGTCAAACGAGACTGGAATAACAGCGCAGACCATCTGGCCACCTTGGCCATGCGAGATCAGACCGGACTCACCGTCTCGGATCCAGGATTGTTGGACGAATTGGCGGAGATGAACAAACTATTGGAGATAATCAAACCGGCCGCTAGAGACGAGGGCCCATCGCCCGAATCCAGCCGTCCTATGAAAGAGGAATATAGCGACCGCGACTGGGAACAGGGCGTCCACGCCCGATCGGACCAAGAAGTGCCCTGCAGCAATAAAAGGTCCCTCTAGGCGGAACCCCGAGCAGGCCTGGCGAGACTGACCACGGTCGGTAGTCAACGGTGAATGTTTGGAGGGGGAACGGAAGAAGAACAGATGGATATATTAAAAAGAAAAGAAACTGAGAGAAAGAGAAAAGAATTAAAGCAAGCCCGACTACTCATCCCCGTCGATGACTATACTTGCCTTGGAGCCGAGTCACCCGAAGCCCAGGGTGATCGGAGGGTCGTGCGCGGTATTGATTGCGCCAAGGATCTTGCTGGTCAATGGCCGCCAAAGATTGAGAAAGAGAGGTGGTCTGATCCAACGCACCTAGGCCGGGATACCACGTCCCTCCTTCCGCTGCACATCCACTCCTGCGGTTTGGCAGATGGAGCATGAACGGGAAGAGAAACAGGTCCAAGTCACATTCACCATCCCGGATACCCGCCATGATGAACGCGCACAGACGGACCCACGCTTCGGAAGCTCGCCCCCGACGATTCTTACGGGCAAGGGAGTACCTGCGGAGGGACTCGTCCGCTCGCTTGTCTTCGGCCGAGATGTACAGGAAGTGAGTAGACTCCCAGATGGCCCGAGCGTGAGCCACGGTGAAATCATGAAGTCTCGCTTTGAATTCCGCGAACCATGGATCGGATGGAAGCCCCATATCCGGCATCTTGGTGTGCAAGATTTTCCAGGGTTCGGTCTCCATGAGTGTGTCGATGGCGCCCGACCTCATCAGGTCAGGGTCCCAAGTCCTTGGAGACGGCGCCTTGTAAGATCGTGGGAATAACCAGAGATGCGGACGGGACAGAGAGTGAGCAAGTTGGGAACTGGAGATATCAGCCAGGCTGGTATTGCCCAGTTGCTCGACTGGCCAAGGCAGTATGGCCGACCGATCCGCCCCACTGGGGAAACGCCCTCCCGATAACCATAGAAGCGGAAGTTTGGGAAAAGAGGGCGCAAGAGGAAGAGTACTCCTCCGGACTTTAGACTTGGCTGCCGGTCGGTGGGGTCGGCGTGTAGTACGTGACCCGGCCGGGGCTGAGCGTCGTTGTTTGGCCGGAGCCTGGGAAAGAGGTTCCTCTGAGTCACTCAGGTCGGGAGGGGTCAACCACTGATCCGGGATGTCATCGTCGTTGTCTTCTACTTTCTCCTCGGCCACTCCGTCGGAACTCGAGTTACGCCCGACCGGAGCGGCCGGGGCGTCGACAATGCTGGGAGGCAAGGATGGGTCGGACGGGTCATGTTCCCCGGAACCAAAACCTGCCGGCGGCGGAGTCTGCAGATCGATAATCTGATCGGATTCCACTTGACCCGTCGTTCGTCTACCGGAACGGAAAGGGCGGCGACGGGTATCTGCGCGAGAACGGATTAATGCAACGTTGACTTGCTGAGTCTCGTAATCCTCGTCTTCTTCGTCCACGTAATAAATAACTGAAGGGGAGGATGGCCCCGAATCCGAAGAAGAATTAGGCGACATGGCCGCTGGTTCAGAAGAGGGCACGGCCGCTGACTCAGAAGAGGGCACGGCCGCTGACTCAGAGGAGGGCACGGCCGCTGACTCAGAAGGGGGCGCGGCCGCTGACTCAGAAGGGGGCGCGGCCGCTGACTCAGAAGAGGGCACGGCC
>MIQA02002016.1:0-16063 GCA_001887855.2 Sclerospora graminicola | reverse complement strand
GTGGGTATCCGGATTGGATTTGGAAATCGGCTCCACCACAATGGTGCGCGTGCCCGGATCACTTGGTGACTCAGGATCACCGTGATTCCTTTGATGATGAAAACGATGTGAAAATCAAAGTGGAGGAAACTTTTTCAGGTGTATTGGAGGAAGGTGTATCGCCTCCGATGCTGTTCATACCTAAAGGAAGCGATGGTCGACCTGGTTTGGTGGAGTGCCAGGTCGAAATTAAAGATGAAACAACTCCCCACATGGCCCCGATCGGGGCCGATCTGGGTTATAGTAAAGTTAACTATAAAACCCGGGAAAGGATCGAGGTGCTGACCTCGATCCTATGCATAAGAAGAAAATGGAAAAAGAAAGAAAAATTATGGGGGCGGATCAGTGTGATCCACCTGAAAAATATGTGAAACCGAAATCGAAGATCTTCGAAGAAGATGAAGAGAAGACCGGACCAGCTGAGAAGACCACTGTTCAAGATGTAGAACGATTGTTTTATCTTCGAAAGTTTCACAAGTTCCTAGCTACCAACTGAGTGATGAAGATCATAAACCCAAGATCATCGGGAAGCTTGAAGGTCGGACGACCAGGCTGGTTATCACAGGCAGTCAACTTGACCTGATAAGGAACCTCTTGGCGCAGATCGACGAAGTTGGTTTCACTACTGGTGCGTTCGACGCGAATATGCTGTTCAAGGGACGATCAGAAAAGCTATGACAACTCTGTATGATCACCTTGCCTCGCTACTCGGGGCGAACCCCGTGGTCCAGTCATCGATCGCGGATCCTTCACATCGATCCGCAGTTTGTTGAATATCCTATGGAGATTGAGTCAATATCAATCGTCATCACAGTCTGGAGCGGACTCCACCGACTCCTCGGTTTGAGTAACTCGTAAGACGTTGGGCCCGAAAGGGATCAAGCACATTGACCCCAAGTTCGAGTCGCAGAGCAGGAAAAGGAAGCCCGAAACTGGTTGAGTCGGATTAGACGATAGTTTTGGAGATGCTCAAGAAGTTGCACAGAACAATCCGACCCCCAACAGTAACCCTACCAACATACCAGAAGTCGGCAAATATGGCCTCCGCGTAGGCATTTGACAGTGACTCCGGAACAATCACTCGAGTTCGGATGTCGGCGATCTCGGTATTTAAAAGATTCACCTGCAACGATATGGACGATGATCAGGCGAGAGCTTGGTTGAGTCGGGCAAAATCAGCTTTCTTGAGACATAAGACACCGGAAGGTGAAAGATGCCTGATTTTTGCTGATTTGATGAAGGGCCCGGCCAAGAACTGGCTTAAACAGCTGAGCCGAGAAGTACGTTTGAAGTGGCCTCAACTGTGTGAAGAATTTGAAGAGCAATACTGCAACTCAGGGGTATCTGTCGCGAGACAGTATTACCATATGAAGAAAAGATCCGATGAAAAACCGATTGAATACTTACACCGGCTGAATGTGGCTGGTCTGCGCGCGAAAATGCCGATCAAGGATCCACAACACCCGAATATAGCTCGCGAACATGTCGAACACTTTATTGGCACTTTGGACAATCGTGATTTGGCTGACCAGTTAGCCCTGCTCCGTATAAGCAATTCGGATCAATTGGAACTAACCCTGAGAACGCTGCAGCGGGCCAAAAATTGACAACCCAAGGTCGAGGTAGGATCGAACCGGTACCGGTCGAAACCACACCCGAACCAGGGCAAGATACCAGCGGCACGACCAACCAGGGCGATTCGGATGATTACGAAGGAATCGGACAGTCCCGGTTCGGAAGAGGAGAGTGGTCAATCAAGTTTATGCTCGGATGAGGAGCAGTATCGTCATATCTTTACGACGGAACCAGTATTCCGTCCGAGATCATCGATTAATGGCATGGATGGACGAAAATCTGGTGGGGCTCAACCTGATCAGGACCGACCTCGCAAGAAATGCGTGCATTGTGGGTCGACCAGACATGGAGATCGTGATTACTGGAAGAGATTCACATGTGGAAAATGTGATCGTAAATGTCACCCTTCGGATCATTGTTTTTTCGTATGTAAAACGTGTGGGAAGATTCACGATGCCAGTGCCTGCGCTATTGAAGATTTTTTCAATCAGATGCGCAAGTGGTATATGCCGACTAAACATGCTGGCATGCTCCCACCAGATGTCGAGAAGATGTTAAACTAGATCGCTCGCCAGGTTGGAATCTGGTTCGAGCCGAGCGATCTACGTTCTGCATCTATGCATATGTCGGTAGCGGATGAGGAAAAGGAGATAACCGACGATACATGTTCTAATTAAAATTGCGTCGATCGATGTCCGATTCACAGCCTCAGAGTGGATGAATATTTCCGTTCGGACGTGATCATGGAGTTGGATCTACTACCCGGCGAGTCCCGAGGATACTGGATGTATCACTCTCCCGACAAGTGGTTTAAACAAGCAAAAGCTAATGGGAAGATTAACAACAAAAAACCACTTACTGTATTCTATTTGACTCATGGATCAGAAGGCTCGATCATCGACTCCGCCTTTGCTCGTAAGGTGGATGTCGATAGACAGTACCCGAGGCAAGAATGTTTGGATCGCGAAAGTTCGTATATGATTGAAGGGCGATCATGTTTTAAAACGCTCTGCAGGGTCCCTGTCTACTATTTCAACGCTTGGTTCCGCTAGCCGTCAAGACGCATATTGGGAAATGAATTTCATGGTGGCCAGCCCGGTATACGGACTCGATCTGTCTCATGGAAACCCCTGACCTTACCGGATGAGTGCAGATACAGTTATCACGGCCGACTCCTTTATATGGTACTCATATTGCGGATGCTAAAAATGGTCAGTATGAAAACATCGAGGTAGCCCGATCAGTCGACGTGAGAATCGGCCGAGCGATCGCAACAGAAACTTGTGCTATCCGTGTGAACGATGGGTAACCAACGTTTTGTAAAGGTGTCGCAGATCAGTTAAACATCAGGATTACCAAATACCTGATCAGTTGCTAACTTGTTCACGAAAGATATGACCCTAGATGTGGTTTACCTGAAGGGAAGACCTCGACAGATTGGTATATCTCAGTGGATCACGAAATATATTTGATGGAAAATCTGGCTTATCAGCCACCACAGACCTGATCAGTGACGAAGACTAAGCAGACGAAGATAACTCACCTTTGGCTTGAGAAGCCGAATATTCTACGCCGACCAAGCTGCTGATCAGGAGACCGTCGGTCGAAGCGACAGGGGAAAGCCGGGTCAAAAAAGGCCCACAAGTTTTGAGTATTATTTGACCCGGCTCACCGAAAGCAGCAGGTCCAGAGAGCGAAAATGATGGTGACGAGTTCAGAAACGATCCTGAGGAGAAAATGGAGGATGAAGCTGCCGAAGTCGTTAAGGACGAAGGTGAACCCGAAGCAGATCGCCAGTTGGATGACTCACAAGCGGCGGCTCAAGATAATGCCGAACCGGAGGAAATAGATCCGGTAAACGAACAAGTGTGTATACATGAAGGTGGTGATTAGTACATTGAAGGTATCGAAAACCATCGCAACACTGTCTACGCAGTGTGGGAGAGGCGACATAACACGGACCGGCGACGCCAAGGCGGGACCCGCAAGTATACGGACGGCGAGATCACCGAGATGGTGCAGGCGAAGCCAGTACACGAGCGGACGACACTGCGCTCAACGGCGGCAGGCGTGGGCATTCCGCACACGACGCTCATTGCATATATTGGGAAAGAGAAGACACTAAGGCGCGTGACTGCCTGACTAAAGCCGGCCATCACGTTGGCGTATAAGCAGGCGAGACTCCGTTTTGTTCTCGCATACGTCGAGCGCCCTATCGGTACGTTAGTTCATGAATTTGGATGTTTATTTGTTTAACATGGCGTGTAGGATTGCGGTCTAGGATGTTTGACCCTATGTACAACGTAATTCACGTTGATGAAAAATGGTTTTATCTACAACGAACGCCGACTTCGTATGCACTAACGGCGGACGAAGATAGACCACACATCCCGTGCCCGAACAAGAAGTTCATAATGAAGGTAATGCTTCTCGCAGCTGTTGCAAGACCACGGTACGACTATGCGAGACATCGCGGCTTCGACGGAAAGTTGGGAATCCTCCCGCTCGTGTGGAAGCGGCTCGTGAAACGGAGCACGAAGAACCAAGAAAAAGGAAACTGGATCATCGAGCCGACGAGTGTCGACAGAACTGTTTACCGAGATGTCCTCCTCAACGCCGTGCTCCCGTCAATCCAAGCCAAGTGGCCAGGTAAATGAAACGTGATCTAAAATACTAATAAATTTATAATGGTTAAAAGGGATGACTAGGCCGCAAGGGGACTATTTATATTCAACAAGATAACGCTAGCCCACACGCGTGTGCAGAGGCAGATGTTTGTGCAGCCGGCATGGATAAGTATGACTGGGACGTGCAGATAAGACGTCAGCCAGCAAAAAGTCCTGACCTGAACATTCTGGACCTTGGCTACTTTCATGCTATCCAGTCTCTGCAGCATCGCAAGCGCGCCTACAATATAGAAAGTCTCATTACGGCTGTCGAAGAATCGTATAAGGAACTAGAGGTCAAGACACTGGAAAAATGCTTCCTCACTCTTCATGCAGTGATGGGGCAGATCATGCTAGTAGAGGAGGAACACCTACGACTTCTTCCAGAGTCTCAGTCACGGACAACGAGAATTACGTCTGGTCGCTACGGTTGAGAATTCGGACCACATTACTCATTCTTTTTTTTATTGCCTTTGGTTTTAAGAGCGGCAGTTGCCCTGTCTCGGAACAGGGAGTGAAGACGGGAAAATTCCATCCGGAAAATGCTTCCGCTTCCCTCGTGGCAACTTGCATTAGGTGCTTCTAAGTACTTGCCACCATTTTCAAAGCTTCTCGTCTGGGTTACAGACTGCTCTTCGTCCCTGAAATATTGGGTTGAGGTACTTTATACATCTTGTTATCTGTCACCTGGATGTGACAACTGCATGTCTTGAGAGACCATCCTGCCAAATTCCGTGGAAGACGGCTCGCCAAAGAATGTTTTTGCATCAACTCGTTGCTCATGTTCATGTATAGGTTAGAAAGCCAGTGACTGCGTATGGTGGTGCTTTCGTCCACAATCGTCGTCGTCCTTTTCACACTCGTAATGATGATTTCAATGTTTATTCCAGTGGTTTGCGTGATCTTTCCTGTGTTTGGTGTGCGTGTGATGCGAGTCTGCATCCTCATCTTCCTCATTCCTCTTGTGATGTTTCTTGCCATGACGGTGATTGTCTTTTTTTTCGTCGTCGTGCTGATTCTCTTTGCGATTGTAATGCTCGTGTCTGCGATGATAATGTTCTTCCTCGTCCACATTCTCTTTGTGGTTATGATCAAGCTCCTCTCGTACGTGAACATGGTCGTGATCCTCCTCATTTCCTTCTTTTCTTTTGCAGTGATGTTTAGCTCTGGCGTCGTGATTATTCTTTTCATCTTGATCAAGCTCTGTTTTGTGTTTTTCATCATGGTGCTCACCAGTATCATCCTTTTTCTTTCGGCTTGCTACGTTCGCCCGGGGAAACAACATTTTGGCGGCGGAGCAACTTGAGGCAGCGTTGGATTCGCAGGTGGACTTGGCATAGCAGTCGGCGTAGCCTGAGCCGGCACAGCTGGTGGCATTGGCTTTGCGGGCACAGCAAGCGGCTTCGGCACAGTCAAGGGATTCGGTAAAGCGTATGAGAGACGATGCGGAACTAGCATGACCAAAGCTGCCGCTAAAGCTGCAGATTGTGCACATCGAATTTTTTTTAGGAGACGAAAAAGTGGGCACGACGTCGTTCATATGCTCACTGGTTTCACGCGACTTCAGCGAGAAGGTACCGAGCGTGTTGCTTAACGTGCAGATCCCGGCGGAGGAGAGTGGCGAGAACGTCATCATCTCTATTACTGATACCTCGTCTCCCGTACCTGATGTAACGCGCGTGACTAACGCAATCAATCGTAGCGATGTCATCACGACTTGACAAGACCCGAAACCTTCCAGCGCAGCGTGCGTCATTGGCTAGACTTCATCGCCAAACCTAAGGGAAACCCCAGTCGTGCTGGTCGCCAATAACGTCGACATTAGCGCTGTCACCCCTACCACAGATGACCAGTACGCGAGCCAAGCCTTCTTCTTGGCGCAAGCCTTCTTCTTGGCGCAAAAAGAAGAGCTATATCCCGTCGCCCCATTGTGTAACGAGAAGAATCGGGTACGTTGTGGTTTGAAATTTTGGGTGGACTTGTTTCCATTTATGGATATTACGTGTTTGCAGTAATTACAATTACTGCAATTGTTTGAAAACAATCAAGCGAACTTTCCGCCTATATAATCGCGATGGCAGCGGTATACATTGTTGGGAGGAGCTCAATGAATACCAGTATCTACGGTGATTGATACATTGATGGAGTTTCTTTCATCAGTAGTGCCATCTGGCGTAGCTCCCGATCGCAGTGAACTTTTTGTAGAAGGGCTCATCTACTTGTGTGGCTGTTTATCGATCGTAATCGGCCGGAACCAGGCTGGCGATGTCTAGGATAGAACAAAATGCTACTTCTGGAAATTTCACCTGAACGCTTGAAGCTTTCTTCTCATGGGGTTGACCAGTCTGCGCAGCTCACACCACGAGCCATTGAGTTCTAAACAAACTTGTTTCGACAGCTCGATGCAAACAAAAATAACACTATTGTGGAAAGTGTGATGGAAGCAATTTTTTATATGCGATGACGAGGGTGCGCCATGGTTAACGTGTTAAGATGCTTCCTCGCCGCTGTTATGTGAAACATACACAGTAGACGGCAAGTCGACGCTTTCGCTTGGAGTATGGCTGCCTTGTTGGACCTTTGTTATAAAAGTCAATGATAATTCCTGTTTCCCACTCGTTGCAACGTGTACGAGCTTTTCAAGTGCCTCAATCTTGTTCTTGTCGTTATTTCGAGCGCTTGGGTTCCATTTTCCACATGCAGTTGCTCGTACACGTGACGAAACTCGGCCGCGTTTGTGCAGATAAAACAGTGTTCTCGAGTATTGGCCGAAATTCAGTGCGAATTCGACGAACGCACGAGTACCGACGACCCGAGACACAAGTATGAAGCTTTGTTTGCCAGAACCAAGGAAATGGTAGTGTTTTTTTAGCTCTTTCCGGCCAAGCAAAACGCCGAAAGGTAAGCCCAGCGTCAGGCCCATACCATGATTGTGAACTTGTTGAAACATATTGCCGCTGGTATTACCGAAGAAGAGAAATTACCGGGGACCACGGCGGCCAATCTGGATGTGTTACGACAGAATGTGTCCTTTAAAGCCGGTCAACTCGAGTCGTAGGTGAGTACCAAGCACCGCTTAACGCTCGAGCTCGAGAAACGTCGGAATAAACTCGACAAAGTCAATACTCCGGACGCCAAGTTTGCGCTGGAGCTTCGCACGTTGCTGGAAAAGATGGACGTCAAGATAACCAACATGGTGTAATTCAACAAGCTCGATCACCTCAGGAACAGCTTGCCCAGACCAAGCAATACCTGGTGCGTTTAAAAAGGCAGTATATTGGACAAGGCGATACCATGCTGCAACAAGTGACGCTTTTGACCTCGCAACTTGATGATCTCAAGCACGAGATGGCGTCTCAAGAGACGATCAAAAACTTGGACGCGCTCGAGCAGAAACTTCGACACCATAAGTAAACGATTTTCCATATCAAAGAACTCATTGACTCGAAAGCGCGAAGTGGGCTATGAGTCTCTCAAACAAGACTGTTTTTTCGTCGTCTCCAGGAGCTCAATACGCTTCATGTGGCCCAGCATCAGCGTCGACGGAAAGTTCCTTTCGGACTATAGGTGTCAATCCCTTGTGATTTTTTCTTAAATCGAATTAACGCTCATCTTCTTTCTCTTTCTTTCCTCTCTCCCTTGTGTCGTTCTTTTACTTCTGGGTGAGTTGACGGTACTGTGTCTGTTGAAAAACCAGACTATGGTGTCGACTGTATCCAAAGCAAATGGCCACGGCGAGCAGCAACCAGAGGAGAATGAGCAGCACACTTGTACCATCCATTTGCACAAACAAAAACCAATTAAAAAATGCCACACACGGGGTAAATGGAACAAATGTATGAACAGAGCAAGGCAAGTGTAAAAGATTTAGTGTCCAAACTTCGACGTTGACAAGAAAGTTGTAGTTGTAATTTTTGCAACGGAAAAGTGAGAGGACGTATCCACTTGAGCGTATCGTTCCAAAATAGTAATTTTTTAGAGATGCGTTTTTTCGTATCGATGAGATAAAAATGGCCATCATTCCCCAACGATGATTCTCATTGGCTGAAAATTTTGCGAGAGAATCTATGCTCAAAAACCTTGGCCACGAAAACGCCATTTCGCACGCCCTTGGACATCGTGGGACAAAACGGAATAATGGAGCACATAGTGCAGGCAAAGTCGTTTCTAAAAATCTGGATTATTTGTAATATCATCAAAAATCCAGAGATTTAGTAGGGTTTTTGACGGGGGCAAAAAATGAAGGCTATAAAAAGCTCAGTTTTGTCTCAGAAAACGCCCGATTCGCACTGCAAAATATACGACGATGGTGTCGCGTGTCTCTGCTACATCTCAATCCAACTTTCGCGTCAAACGATTGAGGGGTTGAGGAATGGCACCATTTTTAGTAGTGCACATTCTCCGCTCGAACAGAGAAGTACTTTAGTATGTCAAAGAACAAACGACGTAAACCACAAAAGTCAACGTAGTTGTAGAGGTCGTGTTCAAATGTATCCTTTTCCATGTTGCAGTAGGAACTTAAGCTTAAGTCAAGTTTAGAGATATCTTGCGATTCGCTTAGCCAAATTCCAATCCACTTGCTTTGGTGCGTGAGTTCTTCTAGTCGCTTTGTGTACTGCAAAAGATATGTCGGGTCTTGTACACCGACAGATCCATAGTAAACTTCCAACCAGCGATTGAAAAGATTTAATTGAAATTTTCCCGTCCTTTGGTAAGACTTCGATTTCTCCAAGATTCAAATCTTCGTATTCTTGGCTTATGGGTACCTTCACTGGATTGGCGTCTTTCAATTCGAAGTCCTTGAGTATCCCGTCAATCATCACTTCTTGATTTAGCGTGTATCCCGTGCTTTCATCGTAAAATACTCGCATGTCCAAAAACTTAGAGACTTTGCCGAGATTTTTTATATCCAAGACTTTCATATCTTCGAAAAAATCGTCCACCAAGCTTTCTTTGGTTCCGGTCACCAGTAGATCATCGACATAAACTCCCACGATCACCGTATCATCGTCTATTGATCGTACGTATAGACACATATCCGTCATGCACTGCGAAAACTTTAGTTCAACCAATTTGCAAGTAGTAATCGATTCCAAAGTCTCCCAGCTTGCTTGAGTCCATACAACGTTTTTTCCAGTTTCAAAACTTGTTCTGAAGAGTTCGGTTGACTTGAAATACCGTCGTTTAGCTCCATACCTTTCGGAATATGTAGGTATATATCATGTTCGTCCTCGTAAGCTTTCACGTATGCGTTAGGTATGTCCCCATGCTTTGCGGGGACTTTCCACCTGCATGCCAAACCCAGAATTAACTTCACTGTTCCCATTTCAATGACGGCCGCGAAAGTCAAAGCGTAGTCAATGCCGAAACGCTGTTCGTTTCCACATGCCACTAATCTTGCCTTGTAACGTTCGATATCGCCATTTTGATCAGTCTTAGTCTTGAACACCCACTTAGTGTGCAGTCGCGTGCAGTCCTTTGGCTTCTCGATGACTTTCCATACCTTGTTGTTTTCAAGGGCCGTGATTTCCTCTTTCATCGCCGCAATCCACTTTACTTTGTTCACACTCTTCATTGCTTGAGCGTAATTTTTCGGGTCCACTTCGCCGACAAATTTACCATACCCAGGTCTGGAACTATATCTTCATCGGTCTTGCTTTCTTCGTCTGTCTTTGATTCCGAAGTAGTTTCCTTGATATAGCTTCTGGCTCCATGTCGTTCTCGTTGCCATGACTTTTTCTTTTGGTTTTTCTTCGGTTTGTTCTTGTGTAGCTCTTGTTGTCGATCTTGGGCTCCTTCTAACTCTTGGTCTTCGCTCAATTCGACTTGAATTTGCCTGTTCTGTTCTTCATCCAGTGTCTCGATGTTCTTGATATGCTGGGTGACCACAACCTTTTTGTCTTGTTTCAGATATACCTTGAATCCTTTGGTTTTCCTCGCTTTTTCCAACGATAAGGCCGATCTGGGCTCTGTGTGCGAGCGAGTTCTTCCCCGGATTTCTGTAGACTGTGCATGGAGATCCAAATGCTACAATACTTCCGAGCTTCGGCTTTTGTCCGCGTAGAAATTCGATGGGCGACATGTGTCTTGTGTTCGCGCTTGTGGGACTTCGATTTATGATGTAGGCCGCGTATTGTACGGCATCTCCCCAAAATGCCAGGCTTAATCCACACGAAAATATCATGCACCGAGCCATATTCATAATGGTTCGATGCATGCGCTCTGCTTTTTCATTGCTTGATTGGTTTCCTGCTTCGCTAACTTGTCGCGATACTCCAGTACTTTTGCAGAAGCCGTCAAGGTTTTTATACTCGACACCTCCATCGGTGCGTAGGATATGCACCTTGCAATCAAACTGCCTTTCGAAAAACGCCAGGAAATGTTCGAACTTCTTGGCAGCAATGTCTTTGCTCTTCGCGAGGAATACACGAACGTAATTTGACTTGAAATCCACGAAATTTATCATGTATCTGTTTCCGAATCTATCTCTCGGGGTTATAGGCCCCTTTAGGTCGGAGCAAATCACACCCCCGATGCGATCGGTTGGTGCATTATCTCCACTGTCTTTCTTGGACGTTGGGTTCTTCGTTTGTTTTCCTTGTGCGCATGTCAAACAGTTGAGTCTTCGGGTATCCGTTAACATAATCCCACTTTTGGGGTCTTTTGCTAACTTTTCCACGGCATCGTAATTTAGGTGACCCAACCGTGCATGGAAGTGCATAAGAGAACCTTTCTGCACGCGGGTGTCGCCCTCAGTATCCTTGTCGCTTTCTTGTAAGATCGCCATGATCGAGTCCTGATCGGAATTTACTGGGACGTCAACTATAACGTCAACTGCAAGTACTTTGTTCTCCTTTTTTATGTCAAAAATATGACGTTTGCTGTCACGATGCCTCATCACGCGCCGACCACTGACGTACACCATTTCGCATCCCTTTTCTTCCAAAAGTCCATACGACAAGATGTTCCTCGAAAGGTTCTCCACATAATACACGTCCATGATCTTTAAGGTTTGTACGGTTTCGTTTGACGTAACTTGTACTTGCACCCAACCTTTCTTCGATACCTTCAGGGTTTGTCCATCTGCTTGAAAGCACGTGCCGTTCACTCCTTCTACATCCCGCAGGTAGGTCTCGTTGTTGACAAGGTGCATGCTTGTACCACTGTCAAGTATCCAGCTGTTGCTATTCGACACCATTGAATTTTTTGTAATTGCCAGCGTAAAATCAATTTTGTTGCTGGGTTGAATTACGTTTGTTTGCTTTCTTGATGTTTTCTTGCATTTTGAAGTCGCATGTCCTGGTCTCCCGCAATTTGAACACTTCTTTTCCTTGGGCTTGTCTTCCACGTAATTGATTGTATCATTTCCGAATCTTGTGGACCCTCTGGCATCGTTTTCGATGGCTGCTGCAAATTGGCAAAGCTGTTCCGCTTGCCTGAGGAAATCTGTTCTCGTGTGATCGAACTTCGACATTAGTATTGTCTTGAGTTCACTTGAAGCGTAGTGTACGATATTTTCCAGGACGAGAGGTTCACTTCCTCCCACTGCCTCGGATACGGCAACCATATATAGGTAGTGCTCGTTCCAGCTACTTTTTGGATTTTTTCTGCTTGTGAATAACTTCATTGACTGAGCAGGCGTTATGGTCGTATTGAACGCACTCAGCATCTTGTTCATAATGTGAACGAGCGTTGGTGACTCGTTCCACCATGAATCCACTTGACGCTGATAATACCTTTCGACTGTGCCGCTTAGGTAATGTCCGAGAAGGTCGACCTTGATGTCCTCGCTCCATAGGTATCCGCACGCGGATTCAGCGATCGATATTTGTCGAATGAATCTTGTTCCCCATTGTTTGAAACCGGCACCGAGCCCCCGGTAGACCTCTTTTCCGTCGAAAACTCGAATCGAAAGTTTGCAATCTTTTGCTGTTGGTGTCCGGTACATCTGCTGGGGCGGTTGTCGGAAAGCTGCTTGAGGCGGTATCGGAACGCCTTGCTGCATTGGTGCACCTTGTGGCGCTTGACCTCCATGGTTTCCATACACCGGTTGTGGTGGGAATCGAAAATCTGCCGGTGGTGGAGTAGGCCCAACATTTTTTGCATCTGGTTCTTTCCAGTGCTCGGTTGGGTATGGTTTCTTTTCGGGCGTACTGTCAAAGGATGCCATTCGCATCCGAGTACCAAGCCTCATTGAGTTGTTGAAACCATATTCATCCACGTTGATCCTTGAGTTCTCCAATTTTTCCATCCGTTCGGCTAGTCCTCGAACCAGCTTCAGTATCTCGGCTCCTTCGGCACCCAAACCTGCGTCCTTTTTTTCCTCACGACTATCACTGTCGACGACATTGTGACCTTTTGGGCTCATAACCTGTTCAAAAGTATCCTTTTCCATGTTGCAGTAGGAACTTAAGCTTAAGTCAAGTCGTAGTCGATAATTTTGCGATAATCTTGAATAAACTTGCACTTGTTTATTGAATCTTATACCTTACTTTGTCAAGGTATAACAGTCGACGTAGCTACCAAGTTAGACGTTGTCGCGTAGATTGAACACAGGGACTTAGTTAATAAAAAATGTATTAAGAAGTGATTAAGTATCTACCTAATCAATATGCATGCGAAGTGTCGAGACTCACGAGACAATGTGCTAGCAGTTTTAAAACCTACACTAAAAGTTACCTCGAAATAAAGTCGGTTATGGTCCGAATACTTTTCACCCAACTTTACTTAAATATAGCAAAGTACCGTAAATCTCTCGAAAAAGTGCTCCAAAGTAGTACCGTAATAGTAATCATTATGTAACTAACATAATAATTAACAATACCGATATACCGTAAAACTTCACTTTTTAACACTCCTTCTTGAAATGAAATCGGTCATTACTCCAAACCAATTTCAGAGCGTAACTCGTTGAGTCTTGGATATGGTAGTGCTTTAGTAAGCAAATCTGCCATCATATCTTGCGTAGGAACATAGTTAGCTTCGATTTCACCGTCCTTTAATTTCGAAACAATATACTTCAATCGTATATCAACATGTTTCATTTTTGAGCTTCCTTCCATGCTGCTTATCATCTTGATTGCAGCTTGGTTATCCATAAGTAACACCATAGGACGCTCGACTTTTAATCCAACTTCTTGAATTAATTCACGAAAACCCAACATTTCCACTTCAATTTTCGAAGCCGCGTAAAATTCCGCTTCCATTGTAGAAAGCGAAACACCACCTTGTTTCTTGCAAATCCAGTTCAGAACCATCCCGTCCATTTGCACGACACCTCCGGTAGTTGATTTTCGATCGTCCTTCGATCCGGCGTAATCAGAATCGCTGTAGACCTTGATGGTTGTACTTGAGTTTGCATTTTTTGAGGTCCCCATATGTAATTTCATATGTTTCGATCCCTTGAGATATCTTGCGATTCGCTTAGCCAAATTCCAATCCACTTGCTTTGGTGCGTGAGTTTTCTAGTCGCTTTGTGTACTGCAAAAGATATGTCGGGTCTTGTACACCGACAGATCCATAATAAGCTTCCAACCAGCGATTGAAAAGATTTAATTGAAACTTTTCCGTCTTTTGGCAAGACTTCGCTTTCTCCAAGATTCAGATCTTCGTATTCTTGGCTTATGGGTACCTTCACTGGGTTGGCGTCTTTCAATTCGAAGTCCTTGAGTATCCCGTCAATCATCACTTCCTGATCTAGCGTGTATCCCGTGCTTTCATCGTAAAATACTCGCATGCCCAAAAACTTAGAGACTTTGCCGAGATTTTTTATATCCAAGACTTTCATATCTTCGAAAAAATCGTCCACCAAGCTTTCTTTGGTTCCGGTCACCAGTAGATCATCGACATAAACTCCCACGATCACCGTATCATCGTCTGTTGATCGTACGTATAGACACATATCCGTCATGCACTGCGAAAACTTTAGTTCAACCAATTTTGCATGTAGTAATCGATTCCAAAGTCTCCCAGCTTGCTTGGGTCCATACAACGTTTTTTCCAGTTTCAAAACTTGTCCTGAAGAGTTCGGTTGACTTGAAATACCGTCGTTTAGCTCTATAACTTTCGGAATATGTAGGTATATTTCATGTTCGTCCTCGTAAGCTTTCACGTACGCGTTAGGTATGTCCCCGTGCTTCGCGGGGACTTTCCACTTGCATGCCAAACCCAGAATTAGCTTCACTGTTCCCATTTCAATGACGGCGGCGAAAGTCAAAGTGTAGTCAATGCCGAAGCGCTGTTCGTTTCCACATGCCACTAATCTTGCCTTGTAACGTTCGATATCGCCATTTTGATCAGTCTTAGTCTTGAACACCCACTTAGTGTGCAGTGGCGTGCAGTCCTTTGGCTTCTCGATGACTTTCCATACCTTGTTGTTTTCAAGGGCCGTTATTTCCTCTTTCATTGCCGCAATCCACTTTACTTTGTTGACACTCTTCATTGCTTGAGCGTAATTCTTCGGGTCCACTTCGCCGACGAAATTTACCATATCCAGGTCTGGAACTGTGTCTTCATCGGTCTTGTTTTCTTCGTCTGTCTTCGATTCCGATGTAGTTTCCTTTACGTAGCTTCTGGTTCCATGCCGTTCTCGTTGCCATGACTTTTTCTTTTGGTTTTTCTTCGGTTTATTCTTCGGTAGCTCTTGTTGTCGGTCTTGGGCTCCTTCTAACTCTCGGTCTTCGCTTAATTCGACTTGGATTTGTTTGTTCTGTTCTTCATCCAGTGTCTCGATGCTCTTGATGTGCTGGGTGACCACAACTTTCTTGTCTTGTTTCAGATATACCTTGAATCCTTTGGTTTCCTCGCTTTTCCCAACGATAAGGCCGATCTGGGCTCTATGTGCGAGCGAGTTCTTCCCCGGATTTCTGTAGACTGTGCATGGAGATCCAAATGCTACAATACTTCCGAGCTTCGGCTTTTGTCCGCTTAGAAATTCGATGGGCGACATGTGTCTTGAGTTCGCGCTTGTGGGACTTCGATTTATAATATAGGCCGCGTATTGTACGGCATCTCCCCAAAATGCCAGACTTAATCCACACGAAAATATCATGCACCGAGCCATATTCATAATGGTTCGATGCATGCGCTCTGCTTTTCCATTGCTTGATTGGTTTCCCGCTTCGCTAACTTGTCGCGATACTCCAGTACTTTTGCAGAAGCCGTCAAGGTTTTATACTCGGCACCTCCATCGGTGTGTAGGATATGCACCTTGCAATCAAACTGTCTTTCGAAAAACGTCAGGAAATGTTCGAACTTCTTAGCAGCAATGTCTTTGCTCTTCGCGAGGAATACACGAACGTAATTTGACTTGAAATCCACAAAATTTATCATGTATCTGTTTCCGAATCTATCTCTCGGGGTTATAGGCCCCTTGAGGTCGGAGCAAATCACACCCCCGATACGATCGGTCGGTGCGTTATCTCCACTGTCTTTCTTGGACCTTGGGTTCTTCGTTTGTTTTCCTTGTGCGCAAGTCAAACGGTTGAGTCTTCGGGTATCTGTTAACATAATCCCACTTTTGGGGTCCTTTGCTAATTTTTCCACGGCATCGTAATTTAGGTGACCCAACCGCGCATGAAAGTGCATAAGAGAACCTTTTTGCACGCCGGTGTCGCCCTCAGTTTCCTTGTCGCTTTCTTGTAAGATCGCCATGATCGAGTCCCGATCGGAATTTACTGGGACGTCAACTATAACTTTAACTGCAAGCACTTTGTTCTCCTTTTTTATGTCAAAGATATGACGTTTGCTGTCACGGTGCCTCATCACGCGCCGACCACTGACGT
>MIQA02002011.1:0-10202 GCA_001887855.2 Sclerospora graminicola | reverse complement strand
GAGACCTCTCACCCGGGACGCCGAAGCTGCTAGACGAGCCCGATCTTCCTTGAGAGAAGAAAAGCAATCCGCACGCTCCTCCGCAAGCTGAGTGAACGCCTCCCGGGCTTCACTCACACCCGATTGGGTATCAGCGTATGCGGCCTCAAGCTCCCGGATCCGACGTTTAAGGTCGGCCGATGCATCGGCCGACTGATATAGCGCCTTCTGGTACTTGGTCAGTTTCTTGGCAAGACGGATCCGGCGAAACTCCAGCTTGCCCAGTTCCTGCTGCGCACCTTCCAACCGTTGGGAGAGCTTGATATAGCTGTCGTAGCGCGTCGTCAACTCACGCGCGGTCTGGAAAGACTCGATCATCAAGACACGGAGGTTCATGACGTTTTGGTCTAAGAGCATACACGGAGTGAATGAGTGGGGAGGCGAACCAGAGCAGGCGGAAGATACTTACTTTGGATTTTCAAGGCAGCTATGACTTTCTGGTTTTGGACACGCTGTGAGTCCGACTGTTTTCGGAGGCGATCTCTCGCTTGGAGAAGGTCGGCGTTTTCACTTTCCAGCTGGCCAATTCGGTCGCGAGACTGAAAAGTCGCCAGGACTTCCCGGACCCGGGATTCGTCTGCTTGCTGGCTAGCCAGCCGGGCGGTCGCAGCCAAATCGGTGTTCGCTTGCTCTAGACTGGCTACGCGAGCGGTCAACGCAGCGACTTTAGCTTGCAGAGCGGCCAGGTCAGGTTGCCCGGGGCGATGCTCTGGGCCGGCCTAATGAGCATCCGGTCCTACGACCGATAGCTGGGTATTGACCGGGGAGTGGCCCGGCACAGGAGCAATGGGGGCGTTGTTACGATCAGACATAGAAGCGTTGAAAATCGAAGTGTGGGAAATGTGATGAGCGCGTGCCTCAACCGTTGTGCGGCTGCGACAAGGCTCAGGGGCGGCTGTGGTGAAGTGCTCCAGAAGTTAACGGACTAATGATGATGGATGCCCGCACCGGATTGGCTGAAATGTTACCCTAAGCCGGATGCCCAGACCGGCCAGGAATAAGATGCAATTTGGGACTGCCAGGCATCCTTGTAGGCGGTCGGGCGGTGCCTGGCTGGAAATCAAGTCGGCGGACCTGACAAGGGGCGAGGATAGTCGGATAAGCGGGCTAAGCAGACGGAAGGACTATGGAGGGTTGACGACCGAGGCGCGGATGGCGGACGGCCAAGATGGCGGACTGTTCGTAAGGATGGAGAGAAGGGAGCCTGAGAAAAGAGTATTGTTCTAGTGGAAGGAGTATGCACCGGGATCGTAGGAGAGACTGCCAAGGGATTGCTAGCGTCAGCGGCCGAGAGGCGCGGATGGGTGGCTATCCGGCTGAGCCGGCCGGGTACAATGTACCATTCGGACTGGTACCATATGGGTTCGGTGTACCGGCCGGGCTGGTACACAAAGTCGGAGTTAGCCGGGTTGCGTTGGGCAAGGTACATGACTGGTCAGACGTGTTATTTGAGGTAGGTTACACAATGGGAGTATTGGACATAGGATAAATCAGTATACGTTTCGCTTTCTTAGACACAAGTCGCTTTTATTGGTTCACGGCAGAGGGCTAACAAGGTCCCCTCTTGCTGTTATTGTTTTGCCCGGGGAAGGTTAAGTTAACCCACCGGAAGTCCCCTGACCGGGAGTCGCGGCGACTTCGTATACTCACCTCAAGTCGCCCGTGTTTTGAACACGGTATTAAAGTATTGGGAAGTGGTGACATTTGGCCTTCTGTGGATACACATTTGGATTCGCCCTTCATTGTTATTGGTTTAGCTGGCCGATCGATTCTTCTCGGTCCAGCCGGTACTATACAAACTTCAAGTGTCCTATTGGTTTAGCTGGCCGATCGACTATTCTCGGCCCAGCCGGCACTATACAAAATTCAAGTATATTACCCAACGAGCTCCCCGGTGACGATTTCCGCCCAGGAGCTACCCCTAGTCCTACACTTCATCTCCCTATTGGACGGATTTACACTTTTCGCCCTAGGGTCCATCAAGAGAGCTAACCACCCAGTACTGACGGGTACACAAGGTGAGCTTTTAGCATGCAACATTCGAGCAGTCGCGATCAAGCGGATGGAAGCGACCGATCCAGCCGGCCTCAAGCCGGATCGGATCATGACTCGGATGGACGGAGTACCCCCTCCGGTAGTCAGTCGTCTGGGACCCCCGGGGGTGTTCGCGTCTCAGGAAGATTTTCTGAGAGCGACTACACCACAATGGTGCGCGTGCCCGGATCTCTTGGTGACCCTGGATATTACCGCGAGTCCCTAGCGGGCGAAAGACCTAAACCTGTCAAATTTGTTGACGATGTTGTGTCAGGTGCATTGGGGGAAGGCATATCGCCCCCAATGCTGCTGAAGATGGAAGGATGCGATGGTCGCCTCGGATTGGGGGAGTTCGAAGTTGACATTAAAGAAGAAGTTACTTCCCTAGAGGCTCCGGCGGGGGCGGATTACGGTACTACTTACTGTAGTGCCGGCCGCTACACGGACGGAGCCGGATCGGACTATGGTGCAAGTCGCCATAGTCCGAGGAAGGATCATGGTTCCGACCATGATCCTAACGAACGAATGCATATTTTGGATATAAAAGAAAAGATAAAGGAAAAAAAAGCGGAAGTCGGATACGACCGGAGTGGGAAGCCGGCCGGATCGGGACCAAGTCGCGATCTGGCCCCCCTACCCCTAAAGAAACCGGATTGGCAGGAATTGGATTATCCGACCTACAAAGACAAACCGCGCTTCGAAGAGGAAGAAGAGAAGCAGGACGGCCTATCGACGATATCGACTTGGAGCGTGCTTTCCATCTTCACGAGTTGGGGCAATTCTTGCGGACGGATAAGGTACTAAAAATAACACGGCCGAAGATCATAGGCGGATTGAAAGGTCCCGTCTCTCCCCCAACTCTCTCAGACGGCCACGTGTCCCTCATTAGAGGACTATTCGACAAACTCAAACAAGCCGGCATTAACACCGGCGTGTTTGATCCGAACGAGTTGTTTGATCTGAAGATGGACAAGTTGAAGGAGGCGTCCAGCGCCCTGCACGACCGCTTGGTACCGCTAGTGGGTTGCTCGCCGCCGTCGAAGAAGATGACAGCTAGACTGGAGTGGCGCCGTCCACGCCGCCGGCGACAAGCAGACCGGCCGGGATACACTCAGGCTCTTCGCAGTACGAGTCTGCCCCTTCGGAAGCAGACTCATCTGATTCATCGGTGGGTATCACCCGCATGACGCTTGGGCCAAGGGGAGCAGCGCGTGTGGCGACAGCCATGAGACTTGGAGGACGTGAGGATCCGGGTACGCCCGAGCGGAAGAACGCCGGCCAGTACAGCGTACAGGCCTGGCGGACAGCGACGGCGGATCCAGACCCGAAGGAGGAAGACGAAGACGCGGATGGACGGGTTAAGAAGGAATGCCAATCTGGCAGCCCGGCTGCCCCTCAAGCCGCCCCTCAAGTCGCCCCTCAAGCCGCCCCTCAAGTCGCTCCTCAAGTCGCTCCTCAGGTGCCGGATCACCTGCAAAACATGTTCTCGGCGATGATGGAGCGATACTTGGAAGGGCAACGTCGGCTGAGCGCCAGCCGCGGCAGTCCGAAGTCACCGGACCAGCCCGCTCGTCGTGGAACACAGGCCCCCGGACCAGTCCAGTACTATGCGAGGGAGCCGAGTGATGAAGACATGGAGTCGGTGCAGTCCAAGCAAAGTGAACCCCATGCCGCCCCGCCGAGCCGTCAGACAGGTCGCCGGACCGGACGTCGGCCAACGAACAGGAAGCTGTCCCTCAGCGACGTGGATATGGAATCCGTCAGGTCGGCCAAGTACCATTACGATCCGGATGACCTGGATCTGGGGATGTCCCGCCGAGCCCATATGGCCTCGGCCCAAGCGTTTGACGCGGATTCGGGGGCGATCACGAGGGTGCGAATGTCGGCCACGTCCGAGCTGAAAGACTTCACCGGACGCGACGCGGACGAGGACCAGGCCCGAGGATGGTTGAGCAAGACGAAGTCGCATTTCTCAGAGACCGAACGTCGGACTATGAGAAATGCCTGATCTTCGGGGATCTGATGAAGGGACCAGCGAAACACTGGATCCAACAGCTCAGCCGGGAAACCCGAGGAAATTGGAGGGGATTGGCCGGTGCGCTCGAGGAGCAATACTGCGGAGCTGGAATGTCAGCGGCGCGACAATATTTCCACTCCAAGAAGCGACCGGATGAGACCCCCCTGGAGTATCTCCATCGTTTAAATGTCGCTGGCATGAGGGCGGATATTCCCGTTAAAGAAGACACCAGCCGGTCGGAAGCTGCCCGCGAACACGTGGAACTTTTCATCAGCACGTTGGACGATCGGGAGCTGGCAAACCAGCTGGCGTTAATGCGGGTGAAGAATACGACGGAGCTGGAATTGACGTTGCGCACGTACCTAAGGGCGAAGAAGCAAGGCCCCAAGGCAGCAGTTGGAACCGGCCGTTTCAAGTCCCGATTTAACGCGGATCAAGGAGGCCGGCCGCCATCTACCAGGACGGCCCGAGCCGTCCGCATGGTCGCCCGAGAGTCAGACGCGACCAGCTCGGAAGAGGAGTATCAGCGATCTGGGGGTGAGTCTGAGGAGGAACAGTATCGGTACCTTTTCTCGGCAGAAGCCAGTCAGCCGTCCAGGCTGCCAGCCGGGTCCGGTCAGTCGAAGGGTTTTCCGGCTCGAGCTGACCAGGATTACCCCAGGCGCAAGTGCACCCACTGTGGGTCCACCAAGCATGACGACCGGAGCTGCTGGAAGCGGCTGACGTGCAAGAAGTGCGAGAGGAAGGGACACCCGGCGGAACACTGCCTGTTCACGTGTAAGGCTTGCGGGGAGGTGCATGAGGCGGGACTGTGCCCAATGGAAGAATTCTACAACCTCTTGAAGAAGTGGTACGTCCCGACCAAGCATTCTGGAATGTTGCCGCCCGGAGCGGAAAAGATGTTAAACTAGATCGCTCGCCAGGTTGGAATCTGGTTCGAGCCGAGCGGTCTAGTGTTAGTATCTATGCATATGTCGTTAAAGAGGATAATCAAGAAGCAAAGCAAAGGATAACCGACAATACATGTAAGTTTGACGATTACGTCACCCGGTCCCCGGCCGGTACGGCTGACCCCTTCCTGGTGAGCAGTATACGGACGGATGAGTATTCCCGGTCTGAAGTGCGAATGGAATTGAACTTTTTACCTGGCGAGTCGCGAGGTTATTGGAAGTATCACTCGCCGGATAAATGGTTCAAGCAGGCCAAGGCGGATGGAAAAATCAATAACCAGAAAGCTACCATGCTGTTCGACTCTGGCGCAGAAGTGTCTATCGTAGACACCACCTTTGCTCGTAAGGTGGGGTGTGAGATAGACGAGACGAAGCGGCAGAAATGTATAGGCATTGGAGAAAGTTCGTACATGACCCAAGGAAGGACAAGAGTCAAGATTACGTTAGCTGGGTCGTTGGTATATTACTTTACCGCCTGGGTAGGCAAGTTGGCCGGGCAGGATGCAATTTTGGGCATGGATTTTATGGTCCCGGCCGGTATACGGCTGGACTTATCGCATGGAACATTGACGCTGCCGGACGAGGTACAGATCCAGCTGGCCGGCCGGCGGCCCTTATATGGCGCCTACGTCCAGTTCCTCAAGCTAGGTCAGTTTGTAACGGTGCCGGTTGGAAAGGCGGTGGAAGTAATGTTACGGCCGCACGACCGACGGAGTAAGTTATGGCTGACAAGGGGCGAGTGCTGGGTACCATCTGTGGTTAAAGGGAGTGGACATCTCAACTTCATAAGCGTGACCAACATCTCTGAAAAAACCCTCACCTTGCATGAAGATGCGATTATTGGAATGTGGCTGGCCGAGGATAAAGTGCCCCGCCGGCCGGGCTATGTCACTGTTGGCTCAAGACGCTATATCGAGTGGCAAAACCTGGCTTTTCAGGCAACCACCGATCTGGTCAGCGAAGAGGAAGAAATAGAAGAGGACCAGACTCCGATGGTGGATAAACCCGAGTACCGGACCCCTTCTAAAATATTGACGCGGAGCCGGCCGTCGCCGGATCCGGCCGAATGCATTGACCGAAGCTACGCCCCGATCACGGAACTGGTTTTGCCCACTCGGAGAGAGACGGACGAACGACAGAGTCGGGAGAAAGGACCAAGCAGAGTTGCATATACGGTCAGCCCCGATGACGGTTGTGACGACCGAAGTGAAAGCGGATCGGCCCAGCCGGCCGGGCAGACTTCGCAAATAGCCGAAGGCGGATCGGCCCAGCCGGCCGAGCAGAATTCGGAAATAGCCGAAGGCGGAGCGGCCCAACCGGCCGAGCAGGATTCCGAAGCGGCCGAAGCCGATCAAGTCTGCATTCATGAAGGGGGCGAACTATACGTTGAAGGCATGGAAGAACAGATGGCGGTGCTACCTGAGGTGACCCCCTGCCCCCCAGCAGTCACTATCGACGATCTACAAGTGGGAGAACTGGATGTGAACACCCCGGAGGAAATCAGCAGATTGAAGGATATTATATGGAAAAGACGACATCTGTTGATCGGACCAGGGAACGCACTTCCTCCGGCCGCCCATGGGGCGGTTTGTGATATCGATGTGGGAGGTGCCAAGCCGGTAGCACAGAGATGCCGAAGAGTCGCCCCCCAATATCGGGAAAAGCTTTCAGAGCTTATCAAGGGTTTGCTGGCCACCAAGATAATTCAGCCGTCCACCTCGCCATGGGCTTCGCCCATTGTAATTATCATTAAGAAGAATGGGGTGGATATAAGGTTGTGCATCGATTACCGGCTGGTGAACCGGCTGACTAAGCTGATGATTTATCCGATGCCACTGATAAACGACCTGCTGGAGGACCTGGATAAAGTTTTGTGGTATTGCTCACTGGACATGGCCAGTGGATTCTGGGTGGTCTCTATGACCGATCGTGCACGGGAGATCTCTGCATTTGTGACGCCTTTCGGGTTGTTCGAGTGGAACCGGATGCCGTTCGGTCTGAAGAATGCTCCGCAGATTTATCAACGGCTGATAGATAACGCGCTGTACGGACACTTCAAGATCAAGGCGAATCAAGATCCGGCTCTGGTCGGGGATGTGTTCACCGAAGGTGACCCGGACCCCGACCCAAAACCTTCAGTTTTGGGGCGGCGGTCTTACATTGATGACATTCTCGTTACGGCCATTACCTGGGATTTACTGTGTGACAAAGTGGAGAAGTTGATGATTACGTGTGAAAAGTGGAATCTTTCGATTAGTGTGGTTAAGAGTTTCTGGGGTAAGACCAAGGTGACCTATCTGGGTCATCAAGTGTCGATTGCCGGATTGGAGGCTAACCCGAAGGATTTGGAGTCCTTGAGTAATCTGCCTTTCCCACGATCCCTAAAGGCTATGCAATCCTTTTTGGGGGGCCTGAATTATTACAGTCGGTTCATCGAAGATTTTGCAGTCTATGCGGCGGTCTTGTATGAGTTGCGGGAGGTGGATTACCATAAGCTGAGAGAGCAGGATAGGCGAGCGGAGACGCAAGCCGGGCCGGCAATTTCAGCCAATGAGGAAGCGCCCTTTTCGGGTATTTCGGCCAATGAGGAAGCGCCCTTTTCGGATATTTCGGCCAGTGGGAAAGCGCCCTTGTCGGCCCAGACAAACGACCGGCCGCCGGACCCCGACGCGGCCGGCCCGGACGACCACATGACCCGAGCGATGGTGGCTTTTGAAATGCTAAAAGCGAAGATGGCGACCACACCGGTCCTGAAGCATTTCGATGTTAATAAGACTCCGGTGGTCATCATCTACGCTAACAAGTGGGCCATCTCGGCCGCTCTCGTGCAAGATCATGACGGAGTGTACTGTCCCGTGACATTCACCAGCCGGACCCTGAAAGTTAATGAAGTCAATTACGGATTGGTGGATAAAGAAGTTTTGGCTCTATTGCGGATCTTGGATGTGTGTTATACTATGCTGGTGTCTCGACCTATCAAGGTACTATCTAGAAGGTCGACCCTATCGTGGCTCCTGATGGCGAATGGAATTGACGGCCGGTTGGGGAGATGGGCAGCTCTGCTGTCTCAGTGGTCCCTCGAAGTGATTAAGTGTACTAAAGGGGAAGAGGAAATACTGGGCACACTGGCTGCCAGCATTACCCCCAGGGCAGAAGTGGAGGAAGCACTGATAGCGATCGCACCTCGGAAGCAGCCTCGACAAACTATTGTGTTGCCGCCGCCAACAGTGGGACCCACGGAGGAACTAATGGTTTTGAGTTTCGATGGGTCGGCTAGTGTAAAGAAAGGGGTCGGAGCCTATAGTGCCATTTTGTGGAAGCTGCCCGAATGGAAGGCGGTCGCGGCCGCCTCGGATTTCACGCCTGGCATCACGGTGAACGAAGCGGAGTATAGAGGACTGCTGCTTTCTCTAGATCTGTTGGCCGGCCGGACACAGGGGCGGATCATCATATGCGGTGATTCCAACCTAGTGATCCGACAAATCACCGGAGAGATAGATTGCAAGGCGCCGCGGCTGAGACTGCTAAATGATCGGGTTATGTCCGCCTTGCGGAGGTGGCCGGAGCATGAATTGCTGCACGTCAAACGAGACTGGAATAACAGCGCAGACCATCTGGCCACCTTAGCCATGCGAGATCAGACCGGACTCACCGTCTCGGATCCAGGATTGTTGGACAAATTGGCGGAGATGAACAGACTGTCGGAGATAATCAAACCGGCCGCTAGCGACGAGGGTCCCTCGCCCGAATCCAGCCATCCCGGGGAAAAGGAATATAACGACCGCGACTGGGAACAGGACGTCCACGCCTGATCGAACCAGGAAGTACCCTGCAGCAATAAAAGGTCCCTCTAGGCGGACCCCCGAGCAGGCCTGGCGAGGCTAACCACGGTTAGTAGTCAACAGTGAATGTTTGGAGTGGGAACGGATGGATATATTAAAAAAGGAAAACTGAGAGAAATAGAAGAATTAAAGCAAGCCGACTACTCATCCCCGTCGACGATTGTACTTGCCTCGGAGCCGAGTCACGCGAAACCCAGGGTGGTCGGAGGGCCGTGCGCGGTATTGATTGCGCCAAGGATCTTGCCGGTCGATGGCCGCCAAAGATTGAGAAAGAGAGGTGGTCTGATCCAACGCATCTAGGCCGGAATACCACGTCCCTCCTTCCGCTGCACATCCACTCCGGCGGTTTGGCAGATGGAGCATGAACGGGAAGAGAAACAGGTCCAAGTCACATTCACCATCCCGGATACCCGCCATGATGAACGCGCACAGACGGACCCACGCTTCGGAAGCTCGCCCCCGACGATTCTTGCGGGCAAGGGAGTACCTGCGGAGGGACTCGTCCGCTCGCTTGTTCTCGGCCGAGATGTACAGGAAGTGGGAAGACTCCCAGATGGCCCAAGCGTGAGTCACGGTGAAATCATGAAGTCTCGCTTTGAATTCCGTGAACCATGGATAGGATGGAAGCCCCATATCCGGCATCTCGGTGTGCAAGATTTTCCAGGGCTCGGTCTCCATGAGTGTGTCGATGGCGCCCGACTTCATCAGGTTAGGGTCCCAAGTCTTTGGGGACGGTGCCTTGTAAAATCGTGGGAATAACCAGAGATGCGGACGGGACAGAGATTGAGCAAGTTGGGAACTGGAGATATCAGCCAGGCTGGTATTGCCCAGTTGCTCGACTGGCCAAGGCAGTATGGCAGACCGATCCGCCCCACTGGGGAAACGCCCTCCCGATAACCATAGAAGCGGAAGTTTGGGAAAGGAGGGCGCAAGAGTAAGAGTACTCCTCCGGACTCTAGACCTGACTGCCGGTCGCTGGGGTCGGCGTGTAGTACGCGACCCGGCCGAGGCTGAGCGTCGTTGTCTGGCCGGAGACTGGGAAAGAGGTTCCTCTGAGTCACTCAGGTCGGGAGGGGTCAACCACTGATCCGGGATGTCATCGTCGTTGTCTTCCACTTTCTCCTCGGCCACTCCGTCGGAACTCGAGTTACGCGCGACCGGAGCGGCCGGGGCGTCGACAATGCTGGGAGGCAAGGATGGGTTGGACGGGTCATGTTCCCCGGAACCAAATCCTGCCGGCGGCGGAGTCTGCAGATCTATGATCTGATCGGACCCCACTGGACTCGTCGTCCGCCTACCGGAGCGGGAAGGGCGGCGACG
>MIQA02002009.1:0-30170 GCA_001887855.2 Sclerospora graminicola | reverse complement strand
TTGATCGGGGGTGGTTACACTCACTCAGGTGGACTCGGTGACGAAAACGATGATCTTGATCAGGTCGGAGGGGATGATCTTCTCGAGACGGGGGGTGTCCTCGGGTGGAAATCTTCACCGGAGAACGGGTTGGGGTCGATACTTAATCAGTATCTAGGCACTGATCAGGAAGGTTCGTCTGATCAGGCCAGCCAATGAGATATATATATAACGAAACCAAGAAAACGCGATCAATCCACGATCTTCCATACAAATCCACAAACGTTATCTCCACAAAACCTTTACCAATATTATTATGGTGTTCCAAACACGTGCACGTTGAGGGTAAGGTTCCATCACCTAAAACAAACCCTTCGGGGGCCTTCCGGTAAGCCAAAATGCGTCTAAGCGCGTCTTAACCGGGAAATAGTTGAGCAAGAGGGGACTAATCAACCCTGTTCTCCCAATGGCCGCACACGTGGCGGAGCGACTCTTTGCTTAGGGGGAAAATCAAAACCTGTTATTATATATGCAATGTCCTATACCTGTGTACCGTACATCAACTCATGCCTGACTTACGGTTCGAACCTATTTACTTCGTCGCACGGTTGCGTAGCACCACCTTGCCCATCCTGGCTGCACCTTCAAGCTGATCTGTACCACTTCTGCCCTGACCACGACCCGACTCTTCGAAAGATCTTCAACCCATCCCGATCTTCAACAAACGACCTTGAAACCACTTGAGATCTGCTCTTCAGCACTTGTCCACTTCGTATACAGTCCGACCAAACCGAGAACTTACTTGCCCTTGCATCTGAACGCTGATCAGAGGCTGATCAGCCCTGATCACGATCGCCATAGTGATCGACCGAGTGATCAGGTGGTGATCAGGCTGATCAGCCCTTGATCATCTCGGGAACGCTCTGGGTCATCATCATCACGACTCAATTCCTCTTCTAAACCACACTTCCGATCTTTATACCCCGTCAGGACAACCATATAACACTGATCTCGGCTGATCAGGCCTGATCAGGCCTTGCCACGTCATCTTCGGACCAACCAAAGGTTCTCATCACTCACACAACCTGTCACTCCACATGCCCGACTTCATCCTCATCTAATCTTCATTGCTCGGGCATAATAAGCTGATCAGGCCGAAACTTCGTGTCATGATCAACTTCAACCACTATACCATTCAGAGATCGGCTGGTCACCTGCCCTTGACGCGTCATGTCAACAGTTACTATTTTCTTATTATATCCACGGGAACTCCACTTAGTAACTGTAATAACGATCGTGATCGTGATCTCCATCGCTCCATCAGTGTCTGGGACTGGGCTTACCGACAGTACTTGGCTGATTTCTTCACATCGTGAATATCCGTTGTCCGCCACCTTTTCTTCTTAATCGTGATCAACCTTTTCCCACCCATCAACCGTCATATGTTGATGTGTGTTCTATCGTCACCAATCAACGGCCATGTGTGGTCCACTTCAGTCCCAATATTTTCCGATTGCTTTACCACATTGGGACATGTACGGATTGCGAAACTGGAAAAGGTATGCCAAACATCCGGGGAAGATCACCTGGAAATATCCAGGCGACCTACCCTTTCCAAGTGATAGCGATGGATCACATACCGTCCCTGCCAAAATCGTTCAAGGGCAATACCGAGTTGCTGATCTGGACTGATCTGTTCACGGGATTGGTGATCGCGAAAGCGGGATCTACACGAACGGCCCAACAAGTCGCTTGCAGTTACGAAGAATGTGTTTTTCGACGGTTTGGAGCCAGTGAAGTGATCAGACATGATCGTGAACCAGGTTTTATGGCCGAAGTGTTCCGATCATTTAATCAGATGCTCGGCCAGAAACAGAGCGCGACCATGGCGTATCGTCCACAGGCGAATGGTAAAGCCGAACGGATGGTACAGACGCTAACTAGAGCTACCAAGATGTATGTCGCGGACTCCGCGCAACAAGATTGGGGTGAATATGCGGAGAGACTGGTGTTTGCGTTGAATTCCTCTTTTGATCGAATCAGGGGAGATACCCCTTTCTACCTGGCGTATGGTTGGGACCCCCGATCTACCATCGAGTCGGAGATCCCAGTTGGATGCACACGAGGTCGAGATCGCGAAGCTCGTCGATGGCGTATGGGACTCCAGCGGCACTACCAACATGCGCGGGAACAAGTCAACGAACGATTGCGAAGGGCTATCCAAGAAAGAGCTGATCGGAACAATGATCAGGCCGATTCGCATAATATCGAGCCAGGATCAAGGGTTTGGCTTTACTTGGATCGCGTGAAAGAAGGATATACCAAGAAGTTAGCGCATCTGTGGCATGGACCGTTCCGTATAGCCGAACTAATCGGTGATCATGCCGCTCGGCTGATTACTGCAGGCACCGATTATGGAATCTTCCCAATTGTCCACTTGTCGAAGTTGAAACTGGTCCGAGAATACCCTGATCGGTCTAAAACCAGGCTGTCATGCGATGATCAGCCAAGGTTTGATTTTGACGAAGCTCTCTTACCCGAAGATAGTTGGGAAAGAGCGTTGGACCCGAACGAATTCGAGGTGGAGAAGGTTTTGGATACCCGATCAGGCAAGAAGACCCGATTTGGCCGAACCCACCGTGAATACTTGGTTCGGTGGAAGGGTTATGACGATCCCGAGTGGTTAGATGAGCGTGATCTGAACTGTGGAGCGTTATTGAGAGAATTCGAATGTGGTCGGGTGAGACGGAATCGATTTGAAGTGATGCAAACCCACGAAGAGGGTAACCAGGAATCTCAATAGCCTGGGTTGACACATTGTGACTGATCAGCCAAATATGATGATCGGGCAAGTGGAGATCAGGGCGGTTGGACTGGTTTGGAAGAAACGAATGCATATACATACATATATTACTCAAGAACTATACCTGTACGCATGAGAGCGATCGACATACAAGATGGAAGCGATAATGAGACATGAACAAGATATACGAAGGTGGAATGCGAAAAATCTTCAAGAAATGTCGTGATATATTAAGTGATTATGGAAAACGAAAAAGAAGTTGATTATCACGACGATCACAGGCCATACTTAGTGCGCAGGCGAGAAACCGTGTACCCTGGATGATCCATGGGACTTGATCAAAACTGGTTTCCCCAAGGTTCCTGCTGATCGGTCCAGATCAGGCAATCACGCAGCGTGGCAACCGGAGTTATATGCCCATAACCGGGATACCAATCCCCGCCGTCGGCCTTGAGTCCTCGCGATCCCGCTCGACGAACAGGTAAATGCAGGACGCCAGGGAACAGGAAAACGTCCAGATCACACTCGCCGTGCAGGATTCCGTCGACGATATAATCGCAGATCGTGGCCCAAGCAGCCCCGGCTTTGGTGCGTCGACGCTTGCGAGCATGATGGTAATGCTCGATCCACGCGTCCTTGCGCATCGCCGTCGTGATCGGGAAATGGTGAGTCGCCTCCCATATTGCCTGCACGTGCTCCTGGTAATACAAAGCCAAGCGCCCCTGCAGCTCGACAAACCAAGGGTGATCAGGAAACGCCAGCCCGGGCATAGGTGTCAGGAGGACATCCCAGGGTGCTGAATCGATCAGAAGCTCAATAGCACCTCTGGTCAGCACCCTTGGTTGCCACTGCTTGTCTTTGGGCGCCGGCGATCTGGTCGGAAAGATCCAGCCTGGCGGGCGGGACCACAAGCGAGGGACGAGTTTCTGCCGCACTTCAAGAACCCGAGGCGTCAGATCCCAGACCTGATCAGCACTCCAAGGTTTCCGTGTTGCCATGTGAGCGGAAGTCGGCTTGCCCTGCATGACGACATACAGATCCATGAACCTTTGGTTCGGATTGTAACTGTAATCGTCTTCTCCGACCGACGATTGTTTCGCCGGGATGAAAACGCCCGTGAAATTGAGCGGCGGGGCGATCGCTGCCCTAGTGGCCGCTGGAGGAATGTTAGGATCAGCTTGAGCCGGTTGTTCCTCCTCGAGATCATCGTCATCGTCGTCATCTGACTCCAGCAAAGTAACGGCCTGGGCCAACGAATTTACGCCTGAATAGCTTGGTGCTTGCGTACGGCGATCAGTGCTGCGCGATCGGGCCAGAACAGACAACGTCCTCTCGTCCAGATCAGTCGATTCGTCGTCCGAGTCAATCACAAGACGTGATCGCTTGGCGGGAATCATCTTTTTCTTCGACGAGCTGGTCTGCTTACGCTTCCCAGAACTCAAGACCGAAGGCGCTGATCTCGGAGTTGCCGGTGAACGAGATTGAATAGACGCAGAAGCCTTTGAAGTGCTGATCACGGGCTGATCAGCACTACGGACAGGCAAGGAAGCGACGGAGGACGCGGGTGAAGGCGGGGCAGACTCCGGAGACTGTGGCGGTGTTCCAGATGAAGTAAAAGAGCCGATCAGCCCAGGAAGCCGTTGTAAGGCCGTCCGAACTGACCCCGAACCGGTGTTCGGTTTGGTCCACCTCTCCATAGTCTGCACCGCGAGGTTTTTCAGGTCGGCGTTATGCTGAAGCCAGGCGCGATCATCGAGCTCTAGGGTTTCAAGTTTAACCCGAGCAAGATTAAGCTCGCGCCGGCAATCTTCAGCCGCTTTCCGACTCTCGCACAACCTTTTCTGTATGTCGGCGCGGCCGATGCGAGAATCGGAAAGTTGCTTGGCCAAGAGCTGGACCTGCTCATCCGAATAGCGAGCCTCGACCTCCCGACGCTCTACGTCCTCGGCAGCGCAGATCTTGTCGTGCAGCAGCTGATCACGGTCGAGACGGTGATCATCGAGCCGTTGTAGATGATCCACCATCTCGACCATCGAGTTTTTCATCGCCTCAATACGTTCATCTGGAAATAAACATGGAGAGTCAAATACGGATTACAGAAAAAGCGAATGAGATAAACGTACCCTGATCGCGGATGGTAATAGTCAGCGAATCGATCAGCGACTGTAAAGAGGCGACGGTGTCCGAAGGCTTGGAAAGTCGCCGAGCAGCGAGGTCAGCCGACAACTGATCACGCTCCATCGTCAAACCCTGAACGCGATCAGTCATGTCTCGCAAGTCTTGGCCAAGCCGGTCGTGATCTAGCCGGAGAGTCGATAGCTGGGCAGCCAGATCAGCGGAATCATGTGCCAAGGAATCAGCAACGATCCGACGGTCGGATAACTCAGCGGTAAGTGCCCGGTTGGTATCATACAGAGAAACCAACTCGGGAATTGCACTTCAGAGTTCCGACCGTAGCCGACAAGCCTCCACGGGCCCCAACGTGAATGGACCCGATCCATCTATCAGGCGAGCGAGCTGCTCCAAGGAACGGAGAGGGCGATCTGATGGAGGTCGAGCGAGAGGATTCCAAGGCGGTCGATACGAAGCGAGAGTCGTTGTTGGACGGATGAGGCTGGTCGTGATCGGCGCCGAAGTCGTGATCGGGGCGATCGCAGGAGTAGTCGAGCTGGAAACGGAAGGCGAGGCAGCGATCGGGCGGGCAGCCGAAGAAGACGAAGAAGGAAGAGAAGATCGGCTCGAGTCAGCCATGGTGATCGCCAGAGAGGAAGTTTAAAAGTGAGTGAGTCGAACTGCAGTCGTTGTGCGGCTGCAGTTTGTCTCAGGGGCGGCTGTGGTAAAGCGATCGGAAAATATTGGGACTGAAGTGGACCACACATGGCCGTTGATTGGTGACGATAGAACACCCATCAACATATGACGGTTGATGGGTGGGAAAAGGTTGATCACAGTTAAGTGGCGGACAACGGATATTCACGATGTGAAGAAATCAGCCAAGTACTGTCGTTAAGCCCAGTCCCAGACACTGATGGAGCGATGGAGATCACGATCACGATCGTTTTTACAGTTACTAAGTGGAGTTCCCGTGGATATAATGTGAGAAGAGTAACTGTTGACATGACGCGTCAAGGGCAGGTGACCAGCCGATCTCTGAATGGTATAGTGGTTGAAGTTGATCATGACACGAAGTTACGGCCTGATCAGCCTATTATGCCCGAGCAATGAAGATTAGATGTGGAATGAAGTCGGGCATGTGGAGTGACAGGTTGTGTGAGTGATGAGAACCTTTGGTTGGTCCGAAGATGACGTGGCAGGGCCTGATCAGGCCTGATCAGCAGAGATCGGTGTTATATGGTTGTCCTGACCGGGTAAAAAGGTCGGAAGTACGGTTTAGAAGATGAATTGAGTCGTGATGATGATGACCCAGAGCGTTCCCGACGTGATCAAGGGCCGATCAGCCTGATCACCACCTGATCACTCGGTCGATCACTATGCCGATCATGATCAGGGCTGATCAGCCTCTGATCAGCGTTCAGATGCAAGGGCATTTAAGTTCTCGGTTTGGTCGGACTGTATACAAAGTGGACAAGTGCTGAAGAGCGGGTCTCAAGTGGTTTCAAGGTCGTTTGTTGAAGATCGGGATGGGTTGAAGATCTTTCGAAGAGTCGGGTCGTGATCAGGGCAGAAGTGGTACAGATCAGCTTGAAGGTGCAGCCAGGATGGGCAAGGTGGTGCTACGCAACCGTGCGACGAAGTAAATAGGTTCGAAGTATAAGTCAGACATGAGTTGATGTACGGTACACAGGTATAGGACATTGCATATATAATAACAGGTTTTGATTTTCCCCCTAAGCAAAGAGTCGCTCCGCCACGTGTGCGGCCATTGGGAGAACAGGGTTGATTAGTCCCCTCTTGCTCAACTATTTCCCGGTTAAGACGCGCTTAGACGCATTTTGGCTTACCGGAAGGCCCCCGAAGGGTTTGTTTTAGGTGATGGAACCTTACCCTCAACGTGCACGTGTTTGGAACACCATAATAATATTGGTAAAGGTTTTGTGGAGATAACGTTTGTGGATTTGTATGGAAGATCGTGGATTGATCGCGTTTTCTTGGTTTCGTTATATATATATCTCATTGGCTGGCCTGATCAGACGAACCTTCCTGATCAGTGCCTAGATACTGATTAAGTATCGACCCCAACCCGTTCTCCGGTGAAGATTTCCACCCGAGGACACCCTCCGTCTCGAGAAGGTCATCCCCATCGACCTAATCAAGATCATCGTTTTCGTCACCGAGTCCACCTAGTGAGTGTAACCACCCCCGATCAACGGGTTACAAGCGTGAAGATGAAGTTAAAACATAGATTCCTGTGACGAGCATGAAGACGGCCAGATGTACCGGGAGGATCAGATCATCACCATCAATGGTGATTCATCTGATTCCGATGCTGATCAGGATCGGACGGAGTACCCTCCGATAGTTGGTCGTCCGGGCCAGTGGGTATCCGGATTCCACCCAAGACTTCGGTCATGGATTTGGAAATCGGCTCCACCACAGTTCGATCAGCCGGTTGTCACGGCTGACTGACCGGTTTCGCCGATCGGGTAATCTGGAAAATTAAGATAACCACAACAATCGGTCAGTATTGAGGCTGAACGAAAATCGATTGTTAAATTATGAATCGATACAGCAAGATGGACAGACTGCGTTGGCTGATCAAATGGGTTGGAAGTTAATCCGAAGGACCTGGGAGCACATAGTTACCCTCCGTTCCCCAGATCACTAAAGGCCATGCAGTCCTTTTTTGGTAGCCTGAATTATTATCGCCGATTCATTGGAGAGTTCAGTGTATGCCACTATAGTATACGAGTGGAAAGAGATAAATTACTACAAACTACGGGAAAGTGATCGATCGGAGGCACTACCAACTAAAGCTGACCGTGAAACGAAGATGGAAAAATGACATGTGAAACCAGTTTCTTAATTGACCAGACCGCATCTGGATCCAAAGACCAGATGAAACGAGATATGGTTGCATTCAGTATGCTAAAAGCGAAATTGGTTTCAACCACAGTTCTGAAACACTTCGACACAGAAAAAAATCATGTAAGGGAGAAATATCAGCTTCCCTGGTCCAAGATAACGATGGGGTGTATTGTCCGGTCACGTTCACAAGTCGGACCTTAAAAACAAATGAGATCAACTATGGCATGGTGGATGACAACGTACTGCCATTGTTACGTATTTTGGATATTTATTTTACTATGCTGGTGACCAGACCGATTAATATACTTTCTAGACGGTCCCCACTGGCCTGGCTACTATCGTCGACTGGATTCGACGGAAGACTGAGCGATGGTCAGCATAATTATCGCAGTGGTCCTTGAAAATCGTTAAATGTACCAAGGGCAAGGATTTCTTCCTCGCCCCTGGCACACAGTATAACCCCCGGTCAGACGTCGACAAAGCCCAGGTAGAGGTTGCTTCCCAGAAACAACCACTAGAATCGATTAATTTACCTCCATCAGTCGTGAGTTCGAATGGATGCCTGATCGTAATAAGTTACGATGAATCAGCGAGTGTTAAAAAAGGTGATGGGGCGAGTAGTTGTGTCCTTTTATGGAAATTACACGAATGGGCCATCATGTCTGCTGGTTCAAATTACACCCCATGTATGACGGTCAACGAAGCTGAATACCGTGGTCTGCTATTGGACTTGGATATCCTTCACAAGCAAAAGAAAGGAAGAGCATTCATATGTGGAGATTTAAATAATGGGAAGCCGACAAATCACCGGAGAAACCGATTGTAAGGTGCCCCGTCCAAAGTCGTTAATCAATCGTGTCATGAAAATCTTACAAGAATAGCCGAATCACGATCTTTTGCACGTAAAACGGGACTGGAATCAAAAGTATGCAACGATGGCCATGCGCGATCAGACCTTATCATAGATTACTGACAATGTAGTATTGGATGAATTGATCGAGATCAATAGGTTGTCTGAGTTGATTTGCTCGGAAGACAACGACAGATTGACACAAGTATCGGTAATGACCAGATTGCGAACTAGATCATCACCGCGCAAACCGGTTTTTTTAAGAACGTTTAACTGAAGAAATAGCCCAGAAGCTTCGGATCAAAAGGATTCTTAAGGCTCAATGCGAATGAAGTGAATCGTGGATTTGAAAGATTTCTTAAGGGGCGATATAGAAGAGTTGAGTCAAAACGAAGCGAAGAATTGTGGTAAAATCGCTTCTAGCTATGAGGTGGATGCAAATAACCTTCTTTTCTATTGTTCTCATGTCGATCAAGCAGACGCGGATCTGGATCGATCGGGAAAGTTATTTTCCCTCCTGAAACTTGTAAGCCGACATTTTGAACCAATATCAGGTTAGTTAGGAGGGTGGTCATCAAGGAGTCGGTCGGACATATCACAAAATCCGCTAACATATTCATTGGAAAGATTTGTACCGGAGAGCCCACAAGCTTGTTGGAACTTGTACGGATTGTGAAACCGGGAAGGGTATGCCAATTTTACGAGGCAGATCAGCTGGAAATATTCAAGCAACCCACCCCTTTCAAGTAATAGCGATGGATCATATTCGTTCTCTGCCCGAATCATACAGGAATAATTGCGGATGTAAACCGATTTAATTACAGGTCTGGTGATCGCCAAAGCTGGTTCTACTCGAGCAGCCCAGCAAGTCGCCCAACGTTATAAAGAATGTGTTTTCAGGCAATTTTGTGCAAGTGAAGTGATCAGACACGATCGCGAGCCAGTTTTAATGGCTGAAGTCTTCCGGTCGTTAACCAGATGCTTGGTCAGAGACAGAGTCCGACGACGGCCTACCGGCCACAGGCGAATGGAAAGGCCGAACGGATGGTTCAAAAGCTGACAAGGGCCACATTGATGTATGTCGCTGATTCAACCCAACAAGATTGGGATGAATATGCACAAAGATTGGTATTTGCGTTGAATTCTTCTTTCAGTGGCGTTAGAGGTGATATCCCATTCTATCTGGCCTATGGTTGGGATCCACGAACAGCTATCGAAGCAGCAATTTCAGTTGGATGCACCAGAAGTCGGGATCGTGAAGCCCGCCGGTAGAGATGGGACCTCAACATCATTACCAACACGCACGAGAGCAAGTGACTGAGCGAATTCGGAGAGAAATTTAGGAAAGAGCCGCCCGGAATAACGATCAGGCCAGCTCGCGTCACATTCAACCAGGATCAAGAGTTTCGCTCTATCTGGATCGGGTAAAAGAAGGGTATGCCAACAAATTAGCTCATATGTGGCATGGACCGTTTCGTGTTGCTGAGTTGATCGGTGATCATGAGGTTCGTCTGATTACTGCGGGTATCGGCTATTGCGTTTTTCCAATTATTCGTTTGTCGAAATTGAAGCTGGTCAGAGAATTCCCTGATACTCAAAAAATCAAGGAGAAGACCAGCTAAGTTTCGATTTCGACGAGGCCCTTTGCCCGACGATAGCTGCGAAAGACCGCTGAATCAGAACGAGTTCTGAGTAGAAAAGATTTTGATACCCGATCGAGCAAGAAGACCCGATATGGCCGGACGCATCGAGAATTTCTGGTTTATTGGAAGGGTTACGATGATCCGATGTGGATGGGTGAAGGGGATCTCAATTGCGGAGATTTCATACGAAAATTTGAACGTGAGCGTGTGAGATGCCTCCGATTCGAAGCTATGCAAACTCACGAAATAGATGACTGGAATCTCCATAGCCCGGATAAGCATATTTTTACTTGGCCAGCCGATGAAACTTATCTGACCAAAGTTTACACGGATGAAATTAGCTGGTTTGAAGTTGGTGAATACGTATAATTTTTCATGCTAACTATATACATGCATGTAGAACGATCGAACGGAAAGAATGGGAATGTGATCGTGAATCTGAAGATGGGATCATGAGCTTGGAAGCATAGGAAAGAAAAGCAAATGACGATCGCGATATATTAATGGATTAAAAGGAAAATAAAATTAAAACCGATTATCGCGATTATTAGGGACCATACTTCTTACGTAGACGAGATATCTGGAGCCCCGGGTGGTTCCTGGCGATCAACAGCTGTCAAGGCCTTCTGAAGCGTGCTGATCGGAAAATGGCATCCATATCCTGGGTACCAGTCTCCCTCATCCGGCAGTGACCCTTTTGCCTCAATTCGACGTACAGGCAGATGTAATACCGCATGAAGCAAGAAAACATCCATGTCGCATTCATGGGCCTATATATCATCCACCACATAATCGCAGATCGAAGCCCAAGCGACTCCAGCCTAGCTACGACGACGTTTGCGGCCGTGGTAATACTGCGCCATCCAATCGTTTTTACGCATCTCCTTAGAAATGGGCAGTTGGTGGATTGCCAGTCCATCTTCATTGCAAAATCGATCAAAACGTGACTGGAGTCCATGGAACCTTGGCCGCTCGGGGAAGCTTCACCCAAGCATGCAAGTCAACAAAACCTCCCAAGGTTTCGAATCAAGTAGACTCTGTATAGCAGTCGACGTGATCAAACTTGGATCCGTGAAAGCGCTGGCGATGTAGACGAAAAAATCCACTTGCCAGGGCGAGAAAAAAGTTGGGGAACTATTTTCTTCTAGATTTGTAAAACCATCGGGGTCAAATCCCATACCCTGCAAATTAGATTAAGTCTTGCAAGATTCAAGCTGAACTGCAGCCGGCCGAGTCGGTGAAATGTTACATAGATCCATGAACGGTTTGGTGGGATCGTAACTGTATTCATCTTGTTTCTCAACCGAATGTAAAGATGGGATGAAGAACCGAGTCTAAGTAGCAGGCCGATTGGTGGATTGGGAAACAGCTGACCCAGGATTGCCCGACCTTCCAGGGGCAGGCCGTTTCTCTTCCGGTTTAACTTCTTCATCTTCATCCGAAGGCAAAAGTCAATAATCTGGCTAGCAATAATCAGGCTAGAAGAGACCGATTTTACCGAAATCGGCTTCGAGACAAGCCGACCGGTGCTCCGCGATTTGGTCAGAGCTTCCCGACGCCGTTCGTCTAAATCGGTCATATCAACATCAGAGACGGGATGGAGAGCCGAGGACGTTTAGCCGGAGTCGGGGTACTGGAAAAATTACCACTCCGTTTGTTGATCGCCGAACTAGACGGCGTAAACCTTGACCCGAATCGACGGATGATACGTTTGGTGGACCGGTTGCCGCAGGACATGGTTTCAAAATCGTGGAGGAATCAAGCAATGCAAGAAAAGGTAAAACTTTTTCGTTAACCGGAGGTTGACTCGGTTCCGTATCAGCCTGCGAAAGTGGAGCAGGAAAAAAACTTAGCGGGGATTGACCTGATTCAAAAAAAAGATTGGATGGTCTATTTGGACTTAGGACCGAGAGCGCCAAGTAACTGTGAAAATTCACGCTAAGCACGCCGGAATGGTGCAAAATCGGCATTCGAATTAGCCCACTGGTCCACCAACTGATAAGCAGCAGTCTGTAATGTGTCGCGACGACTAGTCAATCTATGTTCGTCCAGTGTTAAAGTCTCCAACTTGACCCGAGCGAGGCCCAGCTCTTGTCGACAATTGTTGGCTTCCTTCCGGTCTTCTCACAAGCGTTTCTGAATCCCAGACCGGTTAGCCCGAAAACTGGAAAGCTGGTTCATAAGGAAGTCGACCTACTTGTTATATGACGAGCTTTTTCTTCCAGACGATCTACTTTCTAGATTGCAAGGACTCACTCCTGAATCAGCTGGTTGTGATCATGATGATGGTTTTCGAGTCGCTGCAGATGGTCTATCACTGTAACCATCGACTTCTTAACGTTCTCATTTTGTTGATCTGGAAGAAATGGAGATGGTCAGTCGCATCTATAGAAATGTTTAAAAAAGAAGACAAATACCCTGATCCTGGACTGCATCGAGCTGACCGTGTCGGACGGCTTGGCCGAAGTTCGTAAAGCAGTAAGATCAGCGGAAGAATCATCACGCTCGGCCGACAATTGTCTGAAACGGTCTTCCAAACTTGATTCGTCTCGGGCCAGATCAATATGAAGAGGGTTGGGTTAGTCATAAATATGTCTAGATCGACCAATCGCTAGACCCGGTCAGTGGATTCACGCACTTGGCGTTCCATTTCAACTGGTAATTAAACAACCAGACGCGAAGCGTCTGGTTTGTCTCGGCAAGGACGCCTGCTCCGGAACTATATTCTGGAGACCCATTCGCAGTCAGCTGGTGTCCGCCAAACCTAGAGACAATGAGCCGGTTCTTTCCCTTAGAAGTACCTGCTGCCCAAATTAGCTAAAAAACCGGCCCGTGTCAGACCAGGTGGCGAAACTGAGGGGCGGGCTGACGTTAGTCAGGGTTGTCACTGGTGGAGAGAGCCTGCCGGGGTCGATGAGCCGGCGCTTGATTGAGACGATGAAGCCCCTGGTAAAAGGGCCGGCGAAGAGATCAGGCGAGAATAGGGGGTGGCGTTGGATAAGTCATGATCACCAGTCGGCAAAAGTTGGTATGAAGTGAGTCGAATCGCAGTCATTGTGCGGCTGCGGTTTGTCTCAGTGGCGGCTGTGGTGCAGCGAAAATGGAAAAACACATATATGAGTGGCCCACATCTCGATGCTGATTCGTTATCGCAAGGCCACCATCATGAATGGGCACGATAGAACCGTTGATTAGTGGGACGTGCCTATTCAACGTGAAATGTCGTGTGTAATAACGGGTTATTGGAAACGTAGAGAAAAGTACAAAGGTCGCCTTTAGCACACCCTGTCCCAGGAGAAGTTGATCAGACAAGTATCACGACTGGATAAGGATATCCAGATACCAGATCAAATTGACTTTAAAGTCGGACCGGTTGAGATGAACGATAGAGCAGGTTTACGGGTGTCTCGGTTTATTAGATATGATGGAGTATGATTATCGAGGTTGGATATTTATGATCTGAATGGTCTGATTGATGTGATGGTGGAATTTTGGCTGATCGACTGAACGGGTTGGCCCAGTCTGAAGAGATGGCGGTCATAATAGTAAAAAAAGTTCATATATACGGCAGAGACCTGTATGGGATATATCAGCCGAATCAAGATGAAACCGGTAATGGAAACCAGCACAATCCGTCTCTGATCGACATAAGGGATCACCCTGAGTCGACTTTTGAAAGGACTGATCTCGGGTCGATCTCTCAACGATTAACGCATGTCACAGGCATACGTCGAGTTTAGATCAGTGAGAGAGCTGACCTTGAGTTCATTCAGAGCCGATCTCGAGCAGGTTTCGAGGTAACCCGAGCCGGTCCCGGCCAGTTTCTCGTTGTCGATTATAAGGAGTCCAATCAACGTTGGTGTGAATGCAGCGTGGGAAGTTGACTTTTGACCATCTCGAGGAGTTTCCCCGAGCCGATTCCGTTTTTTTTCGGAAGTACCAGGTCGTCATCAGGTCAGTTGACGATCAGTCGAGAACCAGGTCGATGAGCAGTTGAATATTGTTCTGTAGTGACACAGATCAGTTTGAGGAAGCTTTAGAGATTGGTCTATGGTGGCACCGGGACAACTTTGTGACAAGATGGTCAAGACTGAAGTATGAAGTGGGTCACATAAGTTGGTGTACGGTACATTAGGTATTACAAATTGTGTATATAAAAACAGGATTGAATTTGCTCCTTAAGCAATGAGTCGCTCCGCCACGTGTCGTGGTCATTGGGAGCACAGGGTTATTAGGCCCCTGTACGTCAACTAAATTCCTGGTTAAGACGCGCATAGACGCATTTTGGCTTACCGGAAGCCCCCCGACTGGATTGTTTAAGGTTTTCAACCCTCACTATCACGCCCACGTGTTTGAAACGCGTTTTATTCATTGAGAAGGTTTTCGTGGAGATAGCGTTGTGGTTTACTGCAGAAGATCGTGGTTCTATCCCGGCGTTTCGTTGTTCTTGGTTATATCTCGTTTTATTGGTTGGTCTGTTTGGTTGAAGAATCCCGACCCGACCTTTACGGTACTCGTACGTAGTATCATCCCTTTTCTTTATTTTCGGTGAGCATTTTCACCAGAGAAAAACCCTGTCCCGAAGAAAACACCTCCTCCGACCTCATTCGGAACATTTACCTTATCTAGCGTCCACCTGAGTGAGTGTAACCACCGAAACCCAATGAGTACACAAGGTGAGGTGAAGTTAAATTTGGATTCTGTCATACATGACGACCGGTCAGAAGACCGGAAGGATCGGATCAGTCATCATAGTGATGATTCATCCGATCCTGACGCCGATCAGGATCAACGGAGTACCCCCTCCGATAGTTGGTCGTCCGGGCCAGTGGGAATCCGGCTTCCCCCCAAAACTTAGGGTATCGATTTGGAAATCGGCCGCACCACAATGGTGCGCGTGCCCGGATCATTTGGTGACCCTGGATATCACCCTGACTCCTCTGAAGATAAGAAAGATGTAAAAAAAAATTGGAGGGATTTTTTGGGGGTGCTCAGGAGAAAGGCGTATCACGTCCGATTCTGTCCAAATTTAAAAGAAGAGATGGTCGCCCTGGTCCGGTGGAGTTTCAGGTCAAATTTAAGACGAAACAATTCCCCACGAGGCTCCGACCGGAGCCGATCAGAGTTGTAGTAAAACTAATTATAATCTGGGAAAGAATTGACGTGCCGACCTCGATCCCTTGTATAGAAAAGTTGAAAAGAAAAAAATGGGGGCGGATTGATGTGTTACACATAAAAAATGTGATACCTAAACTGCGGATGTTCGAAAAAGATGAAGAGAAGACCGAACCAGTCGAAAAAAACACGGTTCAAGATGTCGAGCGCTTGCTTTACCTTCCGAGTTTCACAGATTCCTAGCTAACAACCGGGTGATGAAAATCATCAAACCTAAGATCATTGGAAGGCTAGAAGGTCGAGCAATTAGGCCGGTTATCACTGGTAACCAGCTCGACCTGATCAGAAATCTCCTGGTCCAGATCGATGAATTCGGTTTCATAACCGGTGCGTTTGACGCGAATATGATGTTCGGTCTAGACCAAGGAACGATCAGAGAAGCTATGATAACGCTGTACGATCATCTGGCTTCGTTGCTCGGGGCGAATCCCGTGGCCCAGTCACCGCCATTGATCCCTCACATCAATCACAGTGGTTGAATATCCTATGGTTGTCGAATCGATTTATCAATCATCCCTGTCCGGAGCGGATTCTATTGATTCTTTGGTCGGAGTGACTCGTATGACATTGGGTCCGAAGGAAATCAAACAGACTGACTCCAAGACCCTAGTCGCAGAACAGGAATAGAAGCCTGAACCGGACCGAGTCGGGTCTGAAGACAGTTTTTTTTAGATGCTCAAGAAATTGCACAAAATAACCCGACCCCAGACAATAATCTCACCGGCGTACCTGAAGTTCCGGAGCAAATGAGAACCATGTTTACGTCTACAATGAACCGGTTCGTGAGAGAGCAACATGAATTACCCTAGTACGTACATGGACAGGGACAACCATGGCAACCAAGCCAAAACATGTATCAACCAACGGCTGAACAGGTCCAAAACCCCGTAGATGTGGAAATAGAATCAGTCCGACCAGCCGGGATTGTCCGATCAATATGTCAAACCAGTCATCAAGACCGACTCCATAAATCACCCCCACGTAGTGACGTGAATATGGAATCAAATGCGGAGATCAGTCAGCACTTCGGTCCGGACGATTTGGATATGGAGATGCCTCGTAAGGCAAATATGGCCTCGTCACAGGCATTTGATAGTGATACTGGAACGATCAGTCGAGTCCGGATGTCGGCAATCTCTAAGTTGAAAGATTTTACCGGCAAAGACATGGATGATGATCAGGCGAGAGCGTGCTCAGCCGGACGAAATAAGCATTTTTGAGGGACGAGACACCAGAAGGTGAAAGACGTCTGACTATTGCTGATCCGATGAAAGGTCCGTCCAAGAATTGGCTCAAGCAGTTAAGTCGAGAAATACGTTTAAAGTGTCCTCAACTGTGTGAGAAATGTGAGGATCAATATTGCACTTCAAGGTATCTGTCAATACTACCATATGAAAAAAAGTTCGATGAAACACCGATCGAATATTTACATCGATTGAATGTTGCTGGTCTGAGGGCCAAAATACCGATCAAAGATCCAGGAATTGCAAAAATGGATCGCTAACACGTTGAACACTTTATCGGCACTTTGCCCACCGTGATCCGGTCGATCAACTAACCCTGCTTCGCATACGCAACGCCGACTGACCTTGAGAACGTTTCAACGAGCCAAAGGCCGAGAGCCCAAGGTCGAGATAGGATCGAATCGATACCGATCGACCGGACTAGGTCAAGACACCAGCGGCCCGACTAGCAAGATCATCCGGATGATTGCGAAAGAATGGGATAGTTCCAGTTCAGGAGAAGAAAGTAGTCGGTCAAGCTTAGGCTCAGAAGAAGAACAATATCGGCATGTATTCACGGCGGATCCAGTACTCGTCTGAGATTATCGACTAACGGCGTTAGTGGACGGATATTGGGCTGGAAAAAAGCCTGATTCGGACCGACCTCGCAAGAAATGTATGCATTCTGGGTCGACTAAGCACGGCGATCGTGATTGTTGGAAGAGAATCACGTGCGGGAAATGTGATTGTGAACATCATTCCGCTGCTAATAATGTTTTCGTGTACAAGAATTGTGGGAAGAATCACAATGGCGATTCCTACCCGATTGAAGAGTTTTTTAATCAGATGCGCAAGTGGTACCCGCCGACCAAACATGCCGGTATGCTTCCACCGGATGTTGAGAAATGTTTAACTAGAGCGCTCGCCAGGTTGAAATCCGGCTTGATCTGAGCGGTCTTGCGTTCAGCATTTATGCATACGTCGGCGGCAGAAATAAGTTTGAGGAAGACGAGATAACCGACAATACATGTTCTATTTCAAATTATGCCGATTGGTGTCCGATTGATAGTCTCAGAGGGGACGAATCTTTCTGATCGAACGTGATCATGGTGTTGAACGTACTGCCTGGTGAATATTGAGGATACTGGAAGTATCACTCTCCCGACAAGTGGTTCAAGCAAGCAAAAGCAAATGGGAAAATCAACAATAAAAACCACTATTCTATTTGACTCTGGGGGCAGAAGTCTCGATTATCAACTCCGCCTTAGCTCGAAAGGTGGGACGCCGTATAGACGGTACCCGGAAGGAGAGAGCGAATTATGGTAGATCTTTCGATCGGACAAGTCACCACTAGAATAACTGGCCGTCTTTCGACCGGTCATCATGCACGACCGAATCCACTTTTAACCTTTTTTCACCTTGTGTACCCTATTGGTTCACGGTGGTTACACTCACTCAGGTGGACTCTAGATGAAATGGATCCTCCCGACCAGGGCAAGAAAGTGTTGGGATCAGGGAAGTTCATATATGACCGAAAGACGGTCACGTGCCAAAATCACCTTGGCCGGTTCCCTGGTCTACTATTTCAATGCTCTGATCGGTCGGTTAGCCGGTCAGGACGCAATCGATTTCATTGTTCCGGCCGGTATACGACTTGATCTTTCTCCAGGAACCCTGAACCTTCCGGACGAAGTGTAGATACTGTTATCTGGCCGGCGTCCGTTATATGGTGCCCACATGCAGATGGTCAAAATGGGTCAGTTTGAAAATATTGCAGTAGCCCGATCAGCTGATGTGATGATCCGGTCGACTGATCGGCAGCAGAAACTGTGGTTCACTCGTGGTGAACGATGGATACTGACCTTTGTCGAAGGGATCGGCAGATCAAGCTTTATCAGGGTTACCAACATATCGGATCAGCCACTGATTTTTTGTGGAGACATGATCCCTAGGGATGTGGTTGTCTGAAGGTAAAGTACCACGACGGATCGGTTATGTCATAGTGGGGTCACGAAGATGCATTGAATGGCAGAATTTGGCATATCAAGCCACTACGGACCTGATACATAAAATCTCACCCTATAAAGAGCTGTCTAAGATAAGGCAGGGGTACTATTGTTCATTTTGGCAGAAGAATCCCTAACCATCGCGATGTATCAATCCCAAAAACCATTAAAAGAGGCAAAACGTGGAGTTGTCCATTGTTTTCCAGCATTTGTAGATGGTTCGACGGTGTTTCTGGCGAAAGAAGGTCAAATTATTTAAGTGATGGACATTGGTCGGATATTTTTGAATAATTTCACGTCTGCATGTACAAATATTTTGAGTACCGCCGTGGAATTACCGACTTGGCATTATATACCGGTTTAAAAAAGGGGGATACTATTCGATTACTGGGCTATCAAATTGAAACAGGACAGTTTGGATTACAGAAATGGACAGTTAAACTTAGAGCGCTCCAGAGACGAATGGTAACAGCGCAGAACTCGGGACCTCTATCACGGGACGTGTCCAAGTGTTCATTGCTGTGGCTATTCCAGCACTTCTTTTTGAAGCAAAATTGTTCTACCCCCCACCGGACATAATCCGCAAACTCATCAGGTCCAGAAGCAGTTCATCTGGACAAACCCACAAGGGAAACATGAGGAAACCACAAGATATCATCTCTCCTCCTGTACATAACACGCTCAGCAGGTGTTCTTTTTTTAGTGTATATACCAGCGGCAATACACATGCTTGTAGCAAATAAAACTATTAGTTATGTCGACTCTAAGAGGTCGGTTCGAAGGTCAAGTCCGGGTCAGCAGAGGTGACCCGACCGTGAAGAAATTTAAAAGCAGCATGGATGATCGGGTTGTTACGAAGACTGGTTGAAGGCGATTTCGGCCAATTATGTGATGGGATGATCAAGAACGGATCATTAGGTAGGTCACATAGGTTGGTGTGCGGAATACATAGTATTGGGTCTTTATATTTTAATAGATTGAATTTACCCCTCAACAAAGAGACGCTCCGCCACGTGTCGGCGGTCATTGGGAGCACAGGGTTAGCAAGGTCCCCTGTAGGAAGGATTATCCCCGTCTGAGACTCACACTGACGCAATTTGGCTCACGTGAAGTCCCCCGACGGGATTGCACTGGATTATTCTTTTCTCACCCTTCACGCCCACGTGTTTGGAACACGTTTGTTAATTAAAAAGATTGGTGGATATACCTGAGTGGATTTACTGAACCAAAATCGTGATTATATCATGGAATTTACATATGTCTAAGTGGGTTTGGTTGCCTCTCGTTATTGGATGACCCAGTCGGTCGAAGTATCCCGACCCGACTTATACAGCACTTTGCATTCAGTATCACCCCTAATCCGTCCTCCATTGAACAAACCCCGTCTCGATGAAGTCACTACCCCGACCTAATCGTGACAATCGCTTTAATCTAGAGTCCATCTGAGTGAGTGTAACCAACGTAAACCAATGGGTACACAAAGAGAGATGAGATTGAAAATGGATCCGGTCGTGAATGATGACCGGTCAAAAGACCGAGACGATCGGGCCAGTCATTGTAGTGGTGACTTGTCCGATCAAAATATCGACCAGGATTCGCGGAGTACCCCGTCCGGTTATTAGTCCTCCGGGCCAGTGGGATCCGTTTTCCACCAAGACCATCGGTCTTGGATTCAAAAAGCTTCGCCACATACTCATAAACCGTCGCCTAGCCCGACACCCAAATAATTCATGATGCGATCAAATAACGGTGATTTCCATGCTTACTCCACAATGTTCTCTACCGGACTCCGTTACCGATCGCATTCTCCCTATTCGGTCCGCTCGTCCCAGGTGGCCAACTGTCCCTTCCTCCCGATCCATAGTGGATGGTATCGAGATCATACAATCAGCAAAGCGGTGTGAACTAATAACATTTACATTTCTAAAATCCACTTTGACACAGAAGTAATCGTCTTCCTATATCACCCGAACGAAAGCAGGGATACCATAGATATCATCGACACATTGAGCAAAATCTTGGGCTATAGTCTCTGCTGCATCTACGACTTGTGCTTTCGCGGGGGGCTTTTTCGCCCGTGTTGCACACATCTTCAACACGCAACGGCTCATCTGTTGCGTCACTGGAATCTTTGCAGCGTTCATTTGGACAGCAGGACGGGTGCTACGGAAGTCGGAATCCGCTAAGGAGTGTATAGAAACCCACCTGCCGAATGAACTAGACCTGAAAATGGATGGCGTTTAAGCCCTTGTTTGTATCATGACGTTGAGTTGTAGCGTCTGCTGCAGCTGGTGGGCTCAATGACATGTCGAAGCAGCGTCAAAACAAACGACGGCTTGAGAGTCTTGAAGGGTGGCACATCTCTCATAGCTGCGCGGTCAAGGTAGACTGGCTGAAGCAAGCACAGACGTGGCTATGACGTGGGCGTCGGAGTTGATACGGCGTTAGCGCCAGATGTTGGTGCTGGAGTTGTGTATCGGCGGCGCTGGACTTGCGACGGCAGGATTTCGCGGTGGCGCTGGACAGGAGTTTTTTTACCATTAAATACACATAGTGGCAACTATTAATTTTTAATTCTGTGGAAAATGACTAAGAAACAATCGATTAACAAATCCAATCAACCAAACGGGTATTACCAAAACACTTTTAAAAAATCACGCCGAGCTAAAAATATAAGCTTTTTGAGCAGGTTTTCCCCCAGTTAGTTAGATCAATCTGCTAAATTCTGCCTTGCTTACATAATTAGTGCTCGCAATCACGCTAGCTTCTGAATTAAGGTTGTTTACTTTAACAAATGAAAGTGGTTACTGTCACCGATTGCAATTGGACGAAAAAAAGAATGTTCGAGGAATGTTCTTCAACCGCCTGACTCTACGCAGCCCTCTAACCGGCGAACGACATGGTGTATAGTATACTTCCACCACACATTAAAAATGAAAAAAAAATTGGAGCGAAAAATGGCACGAAAACTTACCCGGATACCCTCCCCCAAGAGCGGGGACAGCAGCTTTGAGGACGACCACAGGGGCCGTAGTGGTTCGAGTGGAAACAGCTATGATGACGACAAGGGGGAGGGGGGGGGCAAGGGTCAGAGCCACCCACGAAGCCGCAAGACGTAGCAGAAAAATGACGACAGAGAAAAGCAAGCATGCGTTTTGAACCTCCGCTGGAAGATAGAGAATTTACAAGTTGGGATGTAGTAAACGAATATGACTGTATATGAAGCGCGATCATATCAGGTGCGAAGGATAGTATAATTACTTTTATTGATGCTCATTCTAATATCTGATGGATTTGTTTTACCACTTCTAGGTGCGAACAAACTTCTACTATCTTTATTTGATTTGTTATTGACTTTATTGATGTGTTTTTAATATCGTTACTGTTTGTTTTACCATGTCAGGTGTAAAAAACGCCTATTATCTTTATTTGAATTGTTATTGACTTTATTGATGTGTTTCTTATATCTTTACTGTTTGTTTTACCATGTCATGTGTAAAAAACGCCTATTATCTTTATTGAAATTGTTATTGACTTTATTGATGTGTTTCTAATATCTTTACTGTTTGTTTTACCCTGTCAGGTGTAAAAACACCTATTGTATTTATTTGACTTGTTATTGACTTTATTGATGTGTTTCTACTATGTTTACTCTACGCTTTACCATGTCAGGTGTGGAAAAACTTCTATTGTCTTTATTTGAATTGTTTTTGACTTTATTGATGTGTTTCTAATATCTTTACAGACAACTTGCTAGATATGCGCCTCGTGGGGGGGTATCATCTTATTCCATGAAAGAACAGTCAACTGTTCCTCCCGAGTGATTGTCGCTCTGTTCTCCGCTGGCTGTCACGAATGAACCTGGAGGCGTATGGGTTCAGTGTCAGCGTCTTGTAAGATTCGTCTCGCTCCGGGTAATTCATAACTGCAAAATCACAGCTTTGACAGCTTTATGCCTGGTCTAGCAACAGAAAAGTGCTTAGCATCATTATCGAGATGTCGTTAGCATTGACAGAACACGGCGGAAATTTTGTCATACGAGTAAACAAAAATGGATAGATCTGTATCTGACATAATTATCGGTATCGAGTGTTGAAGGTTTGCAGTACGGGCACTTTGTCCATCTTCACAGTATCGTTTGCGAAGATCAACGTACACGAACGTCCAATTCCAATCATTCATGTGCACATGAATGCTACGGCTGTAACCTGGTCGCTTGATACCTCCATTGACGAAAAGAAGTTTGTCAGAAAAAGGTAAGCGTTTTTGACTTGAATAAAACAAATTGGTTAGCAATAAAGGAGGCTGACAATGTGTCATCAGCTTCGATATGGATGCTTTTATGCCAAGGTATCGTTTTGACGCTCGTAAAAAGCATTAGAGTGAATTACGTGCTTCCAAGGCTTTGCACTATTTGAGTTATCCCTCACAATATGCGTGACTTCCTGCTCCCTCTGCTTCAATCCATGACGCTTTCAGCATCCTGGCTCGATTTACCAAGACCATCACTGGTCGTTTTCGCCCTAGTTTCTATAATATGTGCGAGTGGAATTATGACGTATTCTAAGGCGGAAGTAACACCTTATGTACGGATGCAGCTGGCGAAAAATAATGGCGTACGACCTTTTGGTTCAGGGTGCTTCTTTTGCGTGGGCGGCTATGCTTGTTTTAATGGTATGTTTAAGTTTGCCGCTATACTGATATTATTTGTTTTTTTATATATATTTGCTCTAAAAGAATAAGAATATTTCTAATACACTTTCTCGAGCTTTTTGTACTAAAGGTGTATTTGTAGAAATTTTCATATTAGACATTAAAGGCATAGCACATGAAGCTACAGGTTTTGGTGAATTTTCAATTTCAACTAAACACATTCTACAGTTACCAGCAATTTGTAAATTTTCTTGAAAACAGAATTTAGGAATTTCAATTTTAAAATTATTACAAGCTTGTAATACTGTTAAATTTTTATTAACTTTTAATTTAATATTATTAATATACATTTTAATCATATATTAGTGATGTATACATTAACTTTTTATGTTGCGCAGCAAGCCCGTACTGAAAAGTGGCAAGAAAACTCTTCTGCTCATTATGTCCTACACCCCCAATCCTCCTTGCTGCTTGGATTGCCGTCCCCAGGTGCATTTATAATTGGCACCACTACAGCGATATCCTAGCGGGCAGATATATCGGTGCAGTATTGAGCTCCCAATGATTTGTGAACAGCGCGGCTGGCGGCTGGTCTGGAGCTTCTTGATCGATGAAGAGGGCGCTGATGTCGTATTTGAGGTCGCTGCTGACACCAAAGACGGCAACGCGTTGACAGAGACGGAGATTGTTTCTCCGGAACGCATGCACGACATGTTGGGGGTCTTGCCCGTACGCCACGATCGCACGACGCTCGTATTTCGATGGGATAATTTCTTTCCGTGGCTGAATGAAAAGACATTGGACTATCATGTGTCAATCCAAGAGCCGCTGAATCGAGAGGCCCAGGAGATTCGACAGAGTCAACGGGACATGCAGATAAGACATAGGTACTTACAAACAGGATGGCACTGCTCCAAGTCGAAGCCAGCGTCGTGGGAGTTGCAAGCGACACTAAAACGACTGGAAGAATGCGAAGAATTGAAGGAGAAACACTTAAGAGCGTGTCGAGCTCATAAGCAACAAGTGGTGACTCAGAAGACACGGTTCCAGGAAGCGATGGAGACGCAAAAAGCCTTGTTTACAGCCTTGTTAGGTACAAGATGAAGTAGAAGACCTGGAACGCAGTCTTCTGCGGAACATCTCAAGCGGAGCGAGAGGATGCGGAAATGACGTTGCAATTGATAGGCAACGGAGCCCAGTTAGAAACGCTGAATAAAAAAATAATGGAAGCGTATCGTGTTTGTATCGATAAGGTTGCATATTTAATTGCTAACTATAATGCAACTTGATAACTTAAGTGTTCTGTTGATATGAGGATGGTGACTGAGTCAGGTAAAGCCATCCCTCTGCCTTGAGTCAACATAGCAATTTTAAACTTGCTTTGAGTATAAGAAAAAAATGAGCTAGAGAATTTTGGCAACTGTTTACCTGCATGCAATGTTGGCGACAGAGTCAGGTGACTCTGTCTGCGGCAGTAATTTTTAACTTGATTTTGGATTCTGGCAACTGTTTAGCTTAAATTAAAAAAATAAAATAATATGCATCGATTTGAAGAGGGCCCTGGTTTGTTAGGGTCGGTGCTGGTGCATGTTGGTTTTGCAGTCCATGGATGAATTTATGATATGGGACTTGCACCCGCTCATACCGTTTGGCTACGTCTCTTATGCAGAAATAAAATTTAAGACTATGCTTAGCTGTGTCGTCTTGACTTGTGCTAACATATCCCATAGCTGTGGGGAACCCTTTTTTTCCTGTCAACTATATGTATAGTCGCGTGTTATGTAATTTTGTACATTTACCGACCATTTCGGTGCAAATGCACTTTCTCGTGTCCAAAAGAGGGGCTCAGTCGGTAGCAGTAACCAGTGCCTATCTCCAAGCGTGTGTTAGAACAATCGTAGATGACGAATACCGGTAATGCGAAATGTTACTGAAGAGACGCTCCATATCCAACATTTCCAAACTTGATCCTATATCTATGGCTTTCCGCTCTGATCGAAGTTTAGAACAAGAAATGAAGTGGCTGGAAACGTTAAGTGAAGGTGATCCCGAGTCTGCAGCAAATTTAGTGGTGAATGGCAACTTGTTGGTCAACTATGCACTCGCAGGGAATTTGCGTGCTCTGCAATGTGCGATCGAGCACCTTGAAAAGGTTTTCATTTGCACGTGTGTACACTTCCTGTAGCCCAAACACATAACAGTCGTTACTATCATTTACAGGGCCACGTACTGGTATTCTATGCCGTGCGAATGTTCCGAGAAGCTTGTGCAATGAAACGCCTCGATATTCTCAAGTTTCTGCTACTTAACGGTTTTGATCTTCAACAACGCTATATGCGAGACATCTTGCACGACGTGATTGAGGGCGTGAACAGTGTTCAAAAGGCTGAAGCAGTGCAACCTCTGATACGGTTTCTACTGGAAGCTGGTGTCGATGTCAATTGGCAAAGGGAATCCGACTTGTACACCGCTCTGCATGTTGCATGCTGTAAGAATGTTTACGCTCTCGCACATCTACTTATTCTCTATGACGCTGATGTCAACGCTGTTGCTGCAGTACGTTTTTTTTTCTTCACCCTTTGATTGCATGAAGTAACTAACTTTGGCTTATTGTTTCATAGGATAACTCTCTGCCTCTCACATGCGCGAATAGGGTCAAACCTTTGTCAGAAGAAGATCAATCACAAAACGAGTTACTCGTGTCTATCCTGGTTCATAACCAAGCACGACCGTGTTGGAGAAAATTGTCGCACACTGAGCTCCCGACAGAAAACGCAAGTTCCAACGACCAAGCAGCTCAATTGAAGCGCCCTATTCTCAGTTTCTCCAGTTCCTTTGGATTATCCCCCTGCAGCGTCGCTGACTCCACTGACAATCGGCACCAAGTCGGCCATCTCTTTGACACGTCAGAAGGACTGTTGTAAGCACTTTTTAGTCTTTTAAAGGCATATGAATACCAAAACGCTACTTTATATTGCCTTCAACGTCTTTGTTCATACCCGAGCGACACAAAATACGGTCCAATTTTGCGACAATATATTTTTGCACTATCAACAAGGTAGCAATTGAAGCGAGTACAGGCGACGACAGGTGGGCCATGGACTCGAGAATCAGACGAGATTACGCGCCAAATGACGTAATTGGTGCACCAGATGCTGCGACGAGATGAAAGCCAAGTCATCATGTTCCTCCACGAGCAAAAGCGATGGAGTCGAAACCAACGCCATTGCCTGGTCCAAAATTTCGTCCACGAGGTACTCCCGTCATTTGAAAGTTCTGCCACCGCCAGTGATTCGTAGAAGGAATCATATCGAGCGATGTACGTCGGAACGCCATGAAACCTTCCTTGTCCAATGGAAAGTGTCTGCAATTCTCCTAAACTCGTGTTTTAGCAACATTTACAAGTTGGGGACCAAATACCACTGTTTTTATGTCAGAAGTACATTAAATGTAACTGGATATATAGTATAGAGACTCGAGTAGTTCGTATTTTGCCACCAAGCCCCCTCAACCCAGCTACGGTTGAGAAGGGATCCGAACTTAGCACTACTTGCAACGGAGCAAAACTTAACGCCCATGACTGCGACAGGCCCTGAGCCTGATCCACCAGACAAGGGGTGGAACACTTCCCACGCCTCTACCTACCGAGGGGGAGGCGCTGACACTATCGGAGCCGCCGGATAGTAACAACTCCCCAAGCAGTGGGAACGATTCGACCGGCAGTTCATCGCCCATCAACCAAGAACCGGTATCAGAACCGGTAATATTGGCTTGAAGAAAAACCGAGTTCTAGTGAGTCCAACTCTAAGGGCCCGCAATCAATGAACAAAAAACGGTCAAAAGGGTCCGTAGTTGATATGGCCGTAACACTTAAAATAGCGTTGACTAACACTAAAAAACTGAAGCCGCGTGTACAGGAGTGGATACAGCTTATGCAGGAAAATTTTTACGCAAATTTTCGTCAAAGCCAAAGGCCCCGCTTCAAAGTTATCGCAAGCCGCTCAACGTCTCCCCAAAACTTAAGAAAGGAGAATCGGAGCGGCTCCTTGATCTGTTCGAACAGTTGGTGATTATCCAACAGCTAGACTGGAAAGTATGGAGTCAAAGGGTGGTGGGAGCGGCTTTAAGTGTCCAGCGTTCCAACCACACCTTCGAAGGAATCTTGAGAAAAATTCTAGGGCAAGAAGCAGTGCAATCAGCAGGTAAAACTCCCCCACCTCTCACAGGTTGGGCCGCCAAACTTACTGGAGGAACTACTGTCGCTACACCGGAGAAGCTTATTAAGAAACCCTTCCTGTTTAAGAACTAGGTTATCGCTTTCAGAGAAGGAGTCGCTCTTACAGGCGGACCTAAATAATATTAAGGAACGCGAATGGTATATGCAACAATATCAAATCTCTGAACCGATTCTCTACCAGTGGTATCATAAAGTCTGGAGGGAACGGACAGATGAAGAGGAAATATTATTGTTAGGATCGTCAGAATCCGGAACCTCAGACTCGGGTCCATCCCAAGAACAGCAAGATGACGATCACGGTACACAATACCGGGCAAAACGTCAATGTGTGAGGGAAGCAGATCACATTTCAGGGACCCAAATCTCAGAGACAGGTCCTTCTCAATTGGTACTACATTCATCAGCGGTAGTACCATCCTCCATCAATAATAAGGGTACGCCGGCTATGCGCAACTCATGGCAGATCGCGTGGGATAGGATGGAATCTAATTGGGAATCTGCCACAAAGCTCCCGTATCCGGCGTCTGATGCTACTTGCGACGTATGGAAAAAAGCAGCGCTTCATGAAGGATCACGAATTTTACATATGTTCAAATCCTTTGAAGGGGTGGCATATTTGCTAGACAGTCTTGCCTTGGAAGTATTAATTGCCTTAACAGTGACTTGGCGGGATCAATGCTGGTGTGCTATGATTGATAGAGGAAAGCGATCTGGGGTGGAAAATCTCTCGGTATTGTGGTTTGCCCAGTGGGAACAGCGCATGTTGGCTGTTCATGGTCAGAATCAACGTACTGCGATTATCAACAGTTCGCAGGAATGGGGGCAACTGAGGAAAATAAAATATGGCGGAAACACTCTCATTAAATATTGCGCTCCATCAATGACGAGCTCAATGGCGAAAGCATTATTATGTGCTCACCTATTTAGTGAGCATATAGCGGTTTTGGTGGGGAACGAAGTGCATCCAAATGATAGTATTGTGACTTTGCTACATCGTCATTTTCAGGCGAAAATGAAGTTTAATGAGTATGCACAGTGTATCCAAAAGATTGATACGGGTGCACCGGAAGCGTGGGTCACGTTCAATAAGTATCTCCGGCATATGGAACAGGACCTCGTAATGGATAGGGATAGTGTTGAACAACTAGATTCGGACAGTGACGGGTCACAGTGTTATTAAGGGCAACGCGGTGGAGAGTGTTCATGCAAACCATGAATATTTTACGTTAGCATCGATGGATCTATATGCAAAGCATTGTCTCATTAACGACATGGTTTATCAAAAACCGGTCACTACTACAAGATCCACGATGAAACTATCTCACCAATGTATTCTATCTCAAAATGTCCGGGTCTTTAAACGGAAGGATGTGCCGAAATGGTTTTCGACTTGGCGGCATCTTTCTATTAATAACCCAGTACAGATATATATGCTCCAAGAAACACATGTGACTACCCACTCCGAAGCAGAGGAGTACGCGGGATTATGGTTACGGGTTTGGGGGGCAAAAGGTAAAGGCAAAAGTTATCGTACTGGAGTGTTCACGATGGTAAACGAGGAGGAGTCGCTATTCTATTACATCCTGAAATTGCTGACTCCGTGTCCATGTGGAATTTTGGCCGATGGACACACAGATACATATCGATTGTATGGAATTCAATTCTATTTGTGAATATCTATGCACCATCTGGGGATTATCGTAAACGGAATAAGTTTTTCTTACTTTGGATTCTATTTTAGCCACTCCTAAGATGCCTCTTCTCCTGGGAGGTGATTTCAACTGTGTTGAGTCACCAGTATTAGACAGGCTGGGAGGTCAACGTTCCGAAAAGACGGAAAGTTTGGAGCTCACCAGGCTGATTGAGAGGCTGAATTTGTATGATGCACGCAATTTAATTGGACCAGTTACTTCTGAGGTTCATTCAGATCCAACCGAGCATTTCACGTACTGGAGAGGACCACAGGCAAGTAGACTTGACAGGTTTTATATATCGAGTCAAATTGCTTCATGGTCGCAATGGTTGGAAGTATCGGAACCCCCGGTATTCTCAGACCATGCACAGTTGGTGATTTTTCTTCGTGATGCCAAAGCTCATCATGGACGGACCAATACACACCGTCCACACTATCCATTTCCTGGTTCATCAAACGGACATATTAAACGGCTTTTTGAAGCCTCTCTAACCGGAATCATGTCGGAGTGGAAACCAACGATGAATTCATGGGACCAGATGGTACAAAAATGTCAAGACATGCTATATACGATAAAAAGGAAAGCGGCCCGCCGGAGGAGACGGCGAGTGCGACAACTGAATTTACGTATTCGTAGTAATGCGACATCACGCAAACAATTGATCTCGGTAACTGGAAAAGCATTGGAATCAGACATTAAGGCCAGGAGGGGAAGCTGGCTTCAACGATCACCTTCTGATATTCGACGGTTATTTAAACAAGCGTCGGTACGGGATAAAGATCAATCAGTTTCCACTATCCATGCCAATGGTTCCAAAAGCTTTCCGTTACATATGTCCATTCCGAATAGGTTCGCACAAACATGGGATGATATTCTCGGCAAGGAGCAGAGATTAGTGTCCGACGAAAGCTTAAACGAACA
>MIQA02002006.1:10952-24143 GCA_001887855.2 Sclerospora graminicola | reverse complement strand
GAAGAAGATTCAATGTGAAGCAGTGGCACCAACTGCTAAAACAAGTTAAGGCGTGCAATTGCAGTTCGATTGCAAGGGTGTGTCAAGCATGACGTGCTTACCATTAACTTGAATACGTAGATGTACGTACTTAGATTATGCCCATCCCTTCCTCTGCGTCCAAGGCTTCTAAATCCAACTCATTTAAGCACATGTTTTTTGTATGCGCTGACAATTTCCGAGAAACACTGAGTCCGCCGCAGAGCCCGGTAAAAAAGGCAAATCTTCGTCAGCACGCGTGGCGAGGAACTCGGTCTCGTCGAAGATCACTACCGACTCTTTCGTGACACACACCACAAGAGAGGCATTCGTAAGACCAGTCAAGATCTCGGAAAACAAGGCAAAGCAGAGGACACGCACCTGCTTGTCTCGCTCAGCTTCTGTCTCTGAATCAAGAGTGTAATCTTTTAACTTTTTCTCCGTGTCAGCGTCACACCCACCTATTCAATCGTAACACAACGCTCTCCAGAAGAGCTGTTTGTCCACCTCGTGCTTCGCAGCTTCAAAACAGCGAGGCAAAAAGATTGTGTCCTCTTCTACATGTAAATCGTTTTGGAAACCAAGTCGTCGCCAAGACAGTGATTGATCACCAACCTATTCGATACTTTTGCGATCAACCTTCGCTACCAGATACAAGCCACATGTTGGAATATCTGATTGCAAGGCCTAGGAGCTGTGGATATCCACGAGAATCGGCGTTGGACACGGCAGGTAAGAAAGCAACGACTTTGGCAACATTGGCGCATACACGTGACACCACGAAAAGGATCGAAGCAAGTTGCGAATAGCTTCGGCGCAAATCGTAAGAAGCGAATACTGACTTGCTACCACGACGAACATCAGCACAAGGTTCATAATGGCAATCACCAGTCTTTCAAACAGCTTGATGGTATCAGAAACACCTCTCAAACAATTTACAAAGTACCTTAGTGGACAGAAGGGTGTCAATGTGGCGTCGACCTTGCATAAACACTCTGCAGCACCTAAAAGGCGATGCATCACTTGACAGAATACATGTTAGCGTAGAGTTCTTTGCAGGCAGCAAACAATTTGATTTCAACTTTGCTTACGCCTACATTGATTATGGCTCACTTCCCTATTTTTCTTCCGGAAAGAAAAAAAAATCCTTGTCTGCATCATTAGCGTGGGTGGGGGTCACGATGGCGCCCAATGATAGTCGACGCACGATACTGTGATTGCCGGCACGAGTACATCTCGTGATTTTTCCGTACATGTGCTTGTATGTAACGTGGAATACTGTGAGGCAAAAGGCATTGAGATTAGTGGCAAGAAACGTACTTGCATCCATGAGTTGGAACTCGACGGCAAAACTGTGGTAGTCGTTTGTGTCGAAAATAAACTGGTGGGTTTGATAGCCTTGTCAGATGCCGCTCAACCTGAAGCAGCGGCCGTTGTCAAGCATTCAAAGTCAATGGGTCCTTCTATTACCACATCCAGGGACCACACGCACATTGAGTGGATCCTGCAGACTTAACTTTTCTTGCTCGACAGCTGCTGCAACGATACTGTTGCCAAGGATACGCTCGCTTGCACACTCCAACGATGCATTGTAGTAAAGAAGTTCACGGGGCGTGTACGCGCGGTCAGCTACTACGACATCGCAAACAGACGGCCGACCGACAGTAAGCGTACCATTCTTGTCAAAGACGATAGTGTCCATGTACCGTGCTGTCTCAAGGGCGCGTCCTTCGTTTGATAAGGACGCCCTGCTTCGCCCCAACATCACAGCCAACCATGACAGCCGTGGGGGTAGCAAGTCCCAATGCACATGGACACGGAATCACGACGACAGAAATGGCAAACAGAATCGCCACATAGACATCGTCCGAATGCTTGCTGAACGCATCGACTCCAAGCTCTTCTTTTATCGTGGTAGGAATCAAGTCGAGAGATAGGAGTGTGAACCACGAAATAAAAGTCATGACCGACATTCCCAAAACACACGGCGCAAAAGTCGAGGCCAACCAGTCGGCATAGGCCTGGATAGGAGCCTTGTGAAGCTGCGCATCTTCAATCAAAGCACAAATTTGCGACAAAGCCGAGCTCTGACTCCCCATACAGCTCGACTCGACTACTAACGTGCCGTGCCCTGTTGATTCATTGTCGAACCAAACACGTAATCGCCTTGTTCCTTAAACACTATCATGCTCTCATCTGTCAACATTGATTCATCGGTTGATCTCGACCCGGCTTTCACGACACCATTCGTCGGGATGTTTGCACCAGGAAGGTTACGAAGCAAATCGCCTCGTAGAACCAACTTGATTGGAATCTCACGATAACGCTTGCCTTCTTGGACCAACAGCGCCGGTTTTGGCTGCAATTTTGCTAATTCTGACAGGACATCGCTGTTTTCCCTTTGCCATCGACTCCATGTACTTGCCCAGCGTCACAAACATCAGGAGCATTGCTGACGACTCGAAAAAGTGATGACCGTGATAGTTTTTGTGCAGCGCGGACCCAAGCAAGGAAACAAGACTATACGTGTACAACATTGTTGTGCCTGCGACAGCCAAAAAGTCCATGCACATGGCCCCATGTTGCAGACCTTTCCCTGCTGCTACGTAGAACCGTCGACCGACTCCAAACTGCACTGGTGTTGTCAGGAAGAACAAAAGCAACAACTTTAACGCGACACCATTCCAAATCGGCTTCATCAGCACCATTTCTGGTATTTGCGGTCTCCGTGTCTTTGGAAATACTGTTACGACATTACCATCGTCCGCCAATACTGTCGTGTAGTATTATCTTCTACAAACTCATTCAATGCCGTCATCTCAAGCGGATAAACGAGATTTTAGGGCCCCACATGTACAGCCGATCATTCTCTGTCATCGCGGCAGCATGGTCGTAGCCTGCAGGGATTTTCTTAACGGACATCCCATTGAATGCCTCAACAAGTACATGAATCGACTCGATATTGTGAGCATCCATTGCTAAACCACCTCCAATAATCAGCTTATTATCTAGTAAAAAGCATTTTAAACACATCGTTAGCATCACTCCAAACATAAGACAAATAAATACATCAAATGGCTCCAGCTCCTGCTGACTTGTCGATTTACAATGTCCCAAGAACAACACGCTGAAATTTTGTCGTTCCAAGTCCACCGAGTAGAAATCTGCTAAAACATTAAAATAGAACCGAACATTTCATCGCCGCCAACACTTTCTGCAAGTATGCATGTAAAAGCGAAACGCGTATACACACTCGACTTATCGGTTAATGAAAGAAATTCACACTCAACCCCTCCACGCTGTAAAAAAGGTCCCCAACATGGGAACCTCACTCCCCTACCGCTACGTCAGCTAGTGTCAGTACCGCACCGTGGAATTTGAGCGCGTGAGATGCGCAGGCGGCGCACAGCTAGGGGTCGCGACAGAAGGAAAGTAAATCTCAGCAGCACGCACAAGAAAAGCGCTGCGATGAGCAATCTGCGTCTTCCCAGCTGGTGTGCTCACTGTCTCTTGACGGTTGCGCGCCAAAAAGGACTTGACTTGACTCTTGAATACCGAGAACACGTTTTCAATAGGGTTGAGCATAGGAAAGGACGGGCCGAGCCGGAGAATCGTCGCTTCCATGTACATTGGATCGAGGGTGACTTCCTCGGCGTTGGAATGGCATGGAGCATTGTCGATTACAAGTACGACGTCTTTGAGATCGTGCAAGAGACGCAGACGGTCAAAGACGCGGCGAACAAATCCTTGACACTGTGGCTTCTTGAACGAGCCAAACTGATTCCCCCAATGAACGATACCGTCCGCGCTAATGCACGCAATAACATGCATGCTCCGTCCACCTGACGCTGTAGTGAGCTTGAGCGCCCGGTGTCCTTTTTTGCTCCAGCCGCGGCCGCGACTGCACCACACATTGATGTTGGTCTCGTCCATGTAAAATATCTTCTTTCCGGCAGCTTGGAACTGTAGCAGGTTTAGAAGAAACTCCTTACGCTTGTCCTTGTTCACAATTGTGTTCATAGAGCTCTTCTCCATGTGCGTCATCTTAATAGAGTAGCCCAGGCCGTCAAGAGCCCTACCCACCGTCTGACGGGACACAAACACGGCAAACTCTTTCTCGATAAGCGCCGCCATCTGGGCCAGCGAAAGCAAGCAATTATCTGCAATCAGGCGCTGTAGAAAGTCTAGTTGGGGCCGTTGAAGCAGGCGTGAGCGACCACCACCGACATGGCGCGCTGCAGGCTGGCCTTGGTCGCGATACACCCATGTTGAAGCTGTCGTTTGTTTCATGCCGTTGGCAGCGGCGATTGCGCGCCAATCACGGCCGTCTTGAACCGCTTGGAGAACACGCAACATGACGACGAGATTGTAGCGCTGATATGGCATCTTGGTGGTTGAAATGGAATTGAGACTTTTTGGATAAATGCACACGCTCCTGGGAGCGCGCATAATGAGTTTGGCGCGAAAAAGTCGCGCGTACCTCGCCCGAGGCTAAATCCCGCTCGATATTATTTTTTGTTTGGTTGGTAATGTTGATAGTAATACCCTTTGAAAACCATTTGTGATGGTTTTTATAATTTATGAGAAGGTGTCGAATAATTTTGGTCTTTACTGATTCTATTTTGGACATTTGACGAAACCAATTGAGCTTTGGTGTAAATGATTGTCTATTTTGCGCACGGAAACCAAGAGTTGAGGGAAGCACCTCCGACGGACTTTTGCCATAAATGGGGGCTATTCTGATAAATATTTCAAACAAGGAACCTATTTTCCAAAAGTGGGAGCTTAAGTAAATTGGAGAAAATGTTTCCGCCAAACTAATCGTTGAGATAAAAGTGGGGGCAAACCTTTGACATAACGTTAGATAAATTTAGACAACAACAAAAAAATAATTCATACATGTGCCACTAAAATTTTGATCACGTCAGGTTCACAAAGCCTAGCGTTTGATGAAAAAATCATATGCCGCCTGCTTCATAGTGCGCTTCGCGCTTAAATAGCCACTCTCCTTGCATGGCTGTGTACATGGTGGTTGTCTTCCTTGTAGTTGAAGCAGCGACTATGGCGTTTACTTTGAACTGTCATCGGCGGCACTTCACTTGATTAAATTGCTTTGAAGCGTGTCATCCACGCTTGTAGCTTGTATTCAAGTCGAATATTTTTCTTTTCCCTTTAATTGTAAATTAAGCGAGGACGCTCTTATTCGTCGACATCGGATAGACTGGCAATCTCAATGATATTATGCTGCTCAACGGCTGAGTCAACTTCAACTGACAGCTCGTCTAGTGACAACAAGAGCAGATCTACCGTACCATACCACCAACTCCCACGATTCCATATCAATCTATGGTTGTGAACTGGATGGAAATTGATACGCGCGACGCCGTTCGATGAGACATCTCAAGAATCGCGACTACATTTACGTCAAAGTGACCGGCACAAAGATCCGTTCAAACAATCTTCGCTAGATTACCGTCTTTTGCATTCCGTCGATTATCATCAACTCATGCCTTGGATGGGCGTGCTCGCACCAAGTTTTTGGCATGCTGTTTCTTCTGTTAAGAGAATGAGTCGCCGGTCTCAGACTACATGTTGGAAATGATGAATTACATTTCTTATGATGTTCGTCGATTGATTATACCTCGTTTAATTGAAATACTGAGACCAAGACAAACATTTTGCTGTCGGTCTTTTTCGGTGTCACCAACCACACGACGAATCAGCTATAAAGATGCTACGAACTATTCACTTTTCGTTGTCATTTATATTTATAATAAGAATATGGCTATATGTATCTCAAAGTTGTCGCTTTTCTCCACACGGCAACTTTAAAAACGTTAACAGAGTGTACATTTTTACCGGCTTTTTCAAAGTTGAAGACGAAGTGATTTTGCTGCTGGCGGTTGAATACACTTTGGCTTTTGTTACTACAGGTGTTTGCTTCAGCCAACACCACGGCTCTTTGGCTGCTGTCATCATCCTCTGAAGACGAAGACGAAGACTTTCTCGACCACGAATTATCCGAATCGTGGTCCGATTCTGACTTGTCCTCCTCGCTGCTCTCTTCTTCAGATTCATCACTGCTGTCTTCCGACTTCGACGACAGGGGAGTCTATATCCAACTTAGGTTTTGGCTAAATCCCACTTTTGAGTTATCAAGGGGTAGGGTTGCACGAAAACCCGTACCTCTTTTCCCAACCTTTGTACCCGTTACATGGTACACGCTATTACTGAGCCAGGCCATACTTTGCGCGATTGGCAAGCTCCTTGTGTCGGCGACGAGTTTACTCCAGGATTGTTGCCTTAATGATAATAAAAACGAACGCAGAGGCAAGAACAGTGCTCTGATCCGGTTTAAAGCTAAACGTATCTCAGGATCATATCCAATAACGATCTTCTGTGAAGTGTTTCGAAGTAAATGAACAGGTTCAGCTTTTAGGGCGTCGACGATATGCCAGGTACGATCGATAGAGATCTTTTAATATAACTACAAGAAAAAAGCGTTTGTGGATTGATGTATTGTTTTATTATTTCTAACACAAGGTGATTGGGTCAGTTTCTACCTCGTACTATGCTCGTCAATGCAAAAGATGTATGGTAAGATTTCATTTTAGCAAGATTCCTTCTCGTTTTGTAGCTTCTCAATTTTATCGTTTCGTGTAGATACTCGACTCGTTCGTTGTGTTTATATAGAGAAGAATTGCATCCCTTGGGAATGTTTACTTGTGCATGAAGTAAACATTCACAAAGGAATACACGAAGAATTGCATCCGTTATGAAATTTTACTTCTTACACAAGTAAACATTCCCGTATCTTCTCTCTCTAAACATAACGAACGAGTCAAGCGTCTACACGAAACGATAAACTGAGAGAAACATAATGAGCAACGTGTAAAAAATTAAGACATCAACCAGGAACTACACGTTTTTGGCCCTAACCTTTTTTGGCAACCCTGGCAATTTTTTGGGTAAAATTACCCATTTTTGGCCCTCACCATTTTTTGTGACCCTAACCCTTGATGATTCAAAAGTTGGATTTAGCCAAAATGCGAGTTGGATATAGACTTTCCCTTCGACGACACTGATGAAGACTTGAGTCAATTTATTGTACCTTATTGATGGTACAGGGGGTGCGAATATCCATGAGGGGGTGCGAATAACCTCTCCTTCCTCGGAGTCCTTGATTATAAATTGTGGGGTCTTTATCCGCTACCGGTAAACAAATTCTCTAATTAGGATATTTGGCCCTTTTTGTAGCAAACATCCTAGCCTGCTTATAAGAGAGTGACAGATGTGGGGGCTCGTCTTCCAAATATACACTCCTGGCCAAAAATAAAGTAACCCCCCCCCCATTTTTTTCCACGTTTTGCTGTATATCTCAACGACTATTAGGAGTTAACAGCTGCTCTTTGGATATAATAGATCTTTTGTATTACTGAATAGGGGACATGTGTAATTAACCTGGTTTTTTCTGTTTGTAGGGGTCTCCCATACAAAAGACGAAATCGGGTATCTGGCCAAAATAAAAGACACCCTCACCCATACAAAAATCAAGATTAAATGTGTACTTTTTATTCAATAATCTGAGAAATGGTAAGAGGAACAAAGAGCGAGGAAGAATCCGTGGACTGCTACGAGGCCGGACACTCCATAAAAGACATCGCGCGACGAAGTAAGCGCAATCACATTTTTCTTGAGCTTATCAACTTGACGCTGCGTGACCTCGTCCATGATTTTACTTTGCTTTTGGTACTTCTTCTGAGCTGCCCTCATGTGAGAATCGAGTTCAACGTGCAGTTGACGACGCTTATTTAGTAAATGCACTTTATCTCGATCTATATATTTATGATTCACCTTGTCTTTCGGCTCTGCAGCTACCCAAGTGCTTTTCGAGCACTCTGGTCTCTTCCGACAATTTTTGTACTCTTTAACCCATGCCTTTGTTTTCCATAGCAATATTTAATCTCCAACGACGTTTGGTGTCGATGTTTGTCATCTCTGTTAAGATATATAGCCCCTTTCTTCGCTTCTAGACCTTTAATTGATGAATCGGACGAGTTTTGTTCCATTCCATTCGCTTTGCAAGTGATTCATTCTCTTTCGCAACCTGCTTTTCAAACTTTCGACGATTGAGAAATCTACTGCTCGTTTTGGCTCGAGCTGATAGTTTTGTACTTTTATCCTTCTTCTGCCGTGCGCTTGCTTCAGAAGAAATTTTTGCTTGAGGTGCCAGCGACGACGTAGTAGACACAGTACTCACTGAACGAGGAATTGTTTGCTTGCTTGGAGTTTGATAGAGTGGAACGAGACGACAAGTTTTGGCATTTCCGTGCTGTCATCACTTTTAGCGTCGAGACGTCTTCCACAACGGGATTGAAGTAAGAGAGAAAGAGTCTTACACGGAAATCGTCAAAACAAAACTTGTACCCGCGTTCGCAGCGAGAAAGTCACTTACTTTTGGTAACAACTCCATGGATTTGACGGATCACCACGACTCTTTTGGTACGAGTCACTTGCGTTCAGTTCCAGTGAAAGAAAGGCCGAGTACTACTAGCGAGTGGTTTACAAACTACGAAAGGACTTGCTCCTACTGCTTTTGTCCGCGTGCGCTTATCTCACTTCATCTATTTTGTCTGAGGGGCCGCTATCGAATTAGACACTTTGCGCAATCTCGTTAACTCAATGCCAAAACGATGCATTGAAGTCATCGAGTCGCGACTCATTATTGAATAAAAAGTACACATTTAATCTTGATTTTTGTACGGTTGAGGGTGTCTTTTATTTTGGCCAGGTACCCGATTTCGTCTTTTGTATGGGAGACCCCCTACAAACTGCAAAAACAAGGTTAATGACACATGCCCCTATTCAGTAATATAAAAAAATCTATTATATCCAAAAGCAGCTCTTACTCCTAATTAGTCGCTGAGATATACAGCAAAACGTGGAAAAAATGGGGGGTAACTTTATTTCTGGCCAGATATGTAGACGAGCCCCCATATCCAGTAATTAGCCCCGACAGAACTCGTAACGTAAACTAAATCCTTCAAAAATAAACAGAGGATACAAATTATAAACGAATATAACACGAATTAAACAAATGACCCCAAACACTAATTAAAAAGTGACAAGAATGATCAAGAGAACAATAACCGCCAATCAATTTTATGGAATCTTAAATTATCACAATTTATAATAGCATCTAAAAAGATACTTCGTTCATTAGGACACAATTGCAGCATAAAACAGCAGTCTCACACGGTCTTTGTTGGTCTTGTGGAGGATGTGAAGCGAATTTTATCATTTTCAGGTTGCATGGACTAAAACCTATCTTACTATGGTGCTGCTTTTGGCCTCGATTTTATCGGTAACGATTTTTTATTACAGGCAAATGCCGTAACCTGCATACGAACGCAATAGCAACGTGTGCTCATTCATAAAGCTTTCAGCGTTATTAGTAGTGCCTTGCAGAGTATCAAAACCGATAAACATAGAGAAGTATAGGTACATTGGGCGCATGATCAAAGTTGAGGGAGGCGCATTGAATATTTTTACACAATAGTTTCTTGACGGAATTCGAGAACTAACAATGCGACTCATTGACAATTTTTGAATGTCTTATTTGATTGGTCCTAAGGGAACGAACGGCCTTATCACCCTTACTAAGAGCGCCATTTTAAATCGATCCTTACTCGGTCTTTTTGGCCTTCTCACTCTTGAGCTCGTTCGGGTCAATGTTGTTCTTTCGCAATAACTCGTGAAACTCTTCGTCGTATTTATCCGTTTCTGGATTTGCTACGCGAGGACCATGGGTTGGGTATTTCTCTTGGTAGCGTCGTAACATACTCGCATGCAACTCGTTCCAGCTCTTCAGCCTCGTCCTTGGCCTTTTTGTCCCGTAATTCCTGCTCCACCTTTCGCAAACCATCAAACAGCTCTTTTGCTGCATTCTTTTTCTTTTTCTTCTTTACGTCCTTACTTTCCATCGGCACGAGTCGATCTCCATCCGTCACAAGCTCTTCGATCTCTTCCTCCTCTTCTTCTGAGCTCACTACATTCAATTCCGGATATAACGTGGGTCTCTCCATCCGTTGCTCTTGTGCCTTTGCCTCGTTCGTTAGCTGCTGATTAAACCAGCGTGCACCCAGGAAGAGCATGAAAAGTATCAGATAGTACTTCAGAACAGGCGACAGGACGTTGATAAATCCCATAGCGACCGTGGCGCTGCCGGGTCGCGTCGTGAGCCCATCCTTACCCTAACCACACAGATTATTTGTAGCACATTCTGTTTATTTTTGTTATTTTTTGTCCATTTAAAAGGTTTCGTCATTAGCCCCCACTTATGGCAAAAACCCACCTCCGACTATTCATTTGTCTTGACCTTGCACAGCGCATAGCAACTCCAGAGCTAACAATTAAAGGACGAAACCTTATGGACAAAAAATAACAAAAATAAACAGAATGTGCTACCGTCAAGGGCGCATGAATTTGCATACCGCTCCCTGAATAAATGTATCAAGCGGCCAGAATGATACATTGACTTTAGCCGTCCAAATGTACAGTATGTACTCTCACTTCCGACACCCAGAGAAAAGCATACCTTTCAGCCATTGATACAATTGCAAAAATCAAATTCCGAAGGTAATTTTTTCCCTTAAGAAATTGAATCGACGCCAAATTAGAGCACGGCCAGAATGCGGCTGTGGATGACCATTGTCCATCCCAATCAGAAATGTCTTTCAATTCAAGGCTAACCGAAAACAACTATAAATGTGTGGCGATCGCTGTATCTTTTGCACCATTTATTTTAACGTACGGTAAAGTCGTACTTCTCCACGTGACAATTTATATTCTTAAAGAAAATGCAACCATAAGCATTTCACGTCAGCAAGCCAATAATTTCGCCGTATCGACTTAGACCTTTGCCCCAACGGCATGAATTATTCATAACCACCTTCCAACAAAGGTACCTAAGCCATGGGGTGCGGTGGCCATCAAGGCAAGATCAACGACTGGTGTATGTGGGCGTGATTCTGACGATCACGGGCTCTATTTGCACCAATACGGGTGTGAATCTGCAAAAAAAATAATTTATGCGGGAAGCAAAGGGTCGCAGTATTGGCACCAAGCGCTGGTACTTTTGCCAGCCCCTTTGGGTCATTGGCCTGCTACTTGTAGCGGGCGGCAGCGTGCTCGACTTTACGGCGCTGAGTTTCCTCCCCCAGTCCCTCGCGATCCCCGTGGGTGGCTTGACAAAATTGACAAAGTCGGACGCAACTGGTACAGCCCTTATCTTAATAGGCATCCTCGTCGTGGCCACGTTTGCCGAAAAGGAAACACCATGTTATACAGTTGATGAACTCGTGGCCTTGTACTGGGAACCGCTCTTTGTCTTGTATGCGGTGCTTGTAGGAATCTCTGGGCTCACGCTCTTCGGGTTGACACGAAAGACGGAGCGTGTCCTTAAAGAAAAGGGACGACAATCTTGACCCTACAAAGTAAGATGTGTATTTTTGATTTATAGACATAACGTGAGCAGGGCTCTACGCACGCCTTGAATGAGTTCGTCCTCTGGTTTTCTTCCCTTATTCGGAAATTCAAATGCAGAGTCGGTGATGAGCTCGTAGAGCATGATGTAGCGACGAGAGAGTTCCGTCACCTGTTCCTAGGGAGCCTCGGGGACACCGGATCGTTATACGGGTCACAATGCTCTTTAAGCCACAGACGAAGTACTCCTTGTCAGTCTTCTCCGGTGACTTTCCCGCAGCCATACACGCATCGTACGAATCGGCTAGCCAGTAGCGACTCGAGTCGGGCGTATGCAGTTCAACAAAAGGCAGAATCTCACCCGTTGCTTCATCGAGTCCAAATTCGTACTTGGTATCCACAAGAAGAAGGCCACGCTTGGCTGCCTGCTCCTGCCCAAACGCAAAGAGCTCGAGCGCTTTTTTCTCACAGAAATCCCATTGATCCTGCGTCATTCGTCCGCTACGCACCACTTCGAGACTAGAAATGAGCTCGTCGTGCTCGTCCTTGGTTGTGGGCGTCATGAGGTTCTCGGGCAGCTTCTGATGTTGTTTGTAGCCATCTGGCAGCAAATGACCACAAAAGTCACGTACACCGTTCTTATGCTGCTGATGATAGAGAGAGAAGTTACGATTCTAATACCTCAGTTCAAAATGACGCTACATTAATGAATTACCTATACATCCATGTCTCTTAGGTACATGTATGCTTTCCCGGCTCTTGCTGCAGAGTCATACTTCCAATCTAAACACAGTCAAATCCTATGTCGCGTATAACTTCCGTGGCCTAGCCGCTCTTGTCATTGAGCGATTTTGACGCCACGTTAGAGTTTACTGTATTATTACGAGCATTACATTTTGAGAACATAATAATGGATACCCTTGAGCAAACAATACTAAGTAAGAATACATATTTTATCGGGTGTCGGAAGTGAGAGTACATACTGTATCATTTAGGGCTCTTGAGCAAAAATAGGACAGTTACTGCTCAGGAACTAAGGCAAATGAATTGTGTTCATTATCTATACACTGATCTATAAACTTCTTTGTTCAGTTATTGGTGAGCAAGCACCTGTATCCTTGGCCCCTATTTCCGTGCTCATTATAAATACAGGTGCCTTATCCGTTCTACTTTCACATGGATCATTTTTTTCGATACGCGCTGGGTGAACGTCTTAACCCTAAATCCTATGTAAGTAACGTGTCAGAATGCCTGCGAAATCTACGATGCATTTATTTACGCCGTTCTTGAAATGTATCATCTCGGGATCTTCATACATTTATTCAGGGAGCCGGTTGTTTGGCTGATTAGTGTCGATTAATCCGGCCGTGCCTGCTGCCCGGCAGCCGGATGGGCTAATTTTCTGGCTCCGCCGCACCTTCCTCGTGGGTCTGCATGACCTCCAAGCGGTTCCGGCTCGCTCGTCGGCGATCGAATTCTCTCATCAAAGCTCCACAATTTAGGTCCAGCTCATCCACTCCCTTGACGGTATAAAATAATCTGTGTGGTTAGGGTAAGTCTAGGTCTTCCTAAAGTCACGACGCGACGACATCGGGTCATGACTGTAAATGGCGCTCTTAGTAAGGGTGATAAGACCGTTCGTTCCCTTAGGATCAATCAAAAAGGAGAAGTCGCATTGTTAGTTCTCGA
>MIQA02002004.1:0-12759 GCA_001887855.2 Sclerospora graminicola | reverse complement strand
CGATCGGACGTGATCATGGAGTTGGATCTACTGCCCGGTGAATCCCGTGGATACTGGAAGTATCACTCTCCCGACAAGTGGTTTAAACAGGCAAAAGCTAATGGAAAGATCAACAATGAAAAAGCCACTATTTTATTCGACTCTGGGGCAGAAGTCTCGATCATCGACTCCGCCTTTGCTCGTAAGGTGGGATGTCGTATAGACAGTACCCAGAGGCAAGAATGTGTTGGGATCGGCAAGAGTTCATATATGACGGAAGGACGATCACGTGTGAAGATCACCTTGGCAGGATCCCTGGTCTACTATTTTAATGCTTGGGTTGGACGGCTAGCCGGTCAGGACGCGATATTGGGGATGGATTTTATGGTACCCGCTGGTATACGACTTGACCTATCTCATGGAACCCTGACTCTGCCGGATGAAGTGCAGATTCAGTTATCTGGCCGACGGCCTTTGTATGGTACTCATGTACGGATGTTAAAGATGGGCCAGTACGAGAACATTGGGGTGTCCCGATCAGTCGATGTCATGATTCGGTCGAGTGATCGGCAACAGAAATTGTGGCTGACCCGTGGCGAACGTGGGTACCAACGTTCGTTAAAGGTATCGGCCGATCAAGCTACATCAGAGTCACAAATATAACCGATCAGCCGCTGATCATCCATGAAGACATGATCTTAGGGATGTGGTTACCTGAAGGGAAAGTACCCCGACAGATCGGATATGTTTCAGTGGGATCACGAAGATACATTGAATGGCAGAATCTGGCTTATTAAGCCACCACGGACGTGATCAGTGATGAAGACCTAGTGGATGAAGATACCTCACCTATGGTCGAGAAGCCAGAGTATTCTACGCCGACCAAGCTGCTGATCAGGAGGCCATCGATCGAAGCGACAAGGGAAAGCCGGGCCAAAGAAGGTCCACAGATATTGAGTATAATTAGGCCCGGCTCACCGAAAACAACGGACTCAGTTAGCGGAAAAGACAGTGAAGAGTCCAAGCACGATCATGAGGATGAACCAGCTGAACTCATTACAGAGGAGGGTGAATCAGAAGTAAACCATCAGTCGAGCGACGCACAAGGGGCGATCCAAGATGATGCCGATCAGAAAGAGGTAGATCAGGTGGACGAGCAGGTGTGTATACACGAAGGTGGCGATCAGTACATTGAAGGTATCGAGAAGCAGATGGCCGTTTTACCGGAAGTATCGCCCAATATGCCAGAAGTCACCATGAAAGATCTACAGGTCGGTGATCCCGAAGTGAACACTCCCGAGCAGATCGATCAGCGAAAGAAGATCATCTGGAAAAGGCGTCACTTACTGATGGGGAAAGGTAACGCCTTACCCCCAGCCGCATTCGGAGCCGTTTGTGATAAAGACGTGGGAAATGCGAGGCCGATCGCTCAGCGTTGTCGTAAAGTTGCCCCTCAATACCGGGAAAAGTTGTCCGATTTGATCAAAGGTTTGCTGAGTACAAAGATCATCCGACCATCAACATCGCAGTGGGCATCACCGATCGTGATTGTGATTAAGAAGAATGGGGTTGATATTCGATTATGTATCGACTACAGAATGGTGAACCGCCTCACGAAGTTGATGGTCTACCCGATGCCCCTGATCAATGACTTGTTAGAAGATCTGGATAAAGTTTTATGGTTTTGTTCGTTGGATATGGCTAGTGGTTTTTGGGTGGTTTCGATGACCGATCGCGCTCGAGAGATCTCGGCTTTCGTTACACCTTTTGGACTTTTTGAATGGAATCGGATGCCGTTTGGATTAAAGAATGCCCCACAGATCTACCAAAGGCTGATCGACAATGCTCTCTATGGGTATTTCCAGATCAGTGCTGATCGGGAAGCCACTGATCTGCATGATGTGTTTACGGAAGGTGAGCCAGACCAAGATCAGGGCCGATCAGTGTTGGGAAGGCGATCATATATAGATGATATCTTGGTCACGGCAATATCCTGGGATATGCTATGCGATAAGGTCGAACGACTCTTAGATACCTGCGAGCGTTGGAATCTGTCGATCAGTGTGGTCAAGAGTTTCTGGGGTCAGCCCAAGGTCGCTTACCTCGGCCATAACGTATCGATCCAAGGGTTGGAAGCAAATCCGAAAGATCTAGCCGCTCTCAGCAACTTACCGTTTCCCCGATCGCTGAAGGCCATGCAATCCTTCCTCGGATCATTGAATTATTATAGCAGATTTATCGAGGACTTCTCGATCTACGCCGCTATACTTTATGAATTGAAGGAAGTTGACTATCATGGCCTGAGAGAACGTGATCGGATGGGAGGATCACCAATTGGGACTGATCACGAGGTTGATCTCGAGATTGGATCACCAACTGATCAAACTGTGCCAGGGTCAGAAGATCACATGAATCGCGCTATGGTAGCCTTCAGTATGTTAAAGGCGAAGATGATCTCGACGCCGATATTGAAACACTTCGATCCGGAGAAGATTCCCGTGGTGATCTTATATGCCAGTAAATGGGCCATATCGGCCGCACTGGTCCAAGATCACGATGGAGTTTATTGCCCGGTGACGTTCACAAGCCGAACATTGAAACCGAATGAAGTTAACTATGGCATTGTGGATAACGAAGTGTTAGCGTTGTTACGTGTGTTGGATGTTTGCTATTCTATGCTGGTAACTAGATCAATTAAGGTATTATCCAAACGATCTAGTCTGGCGTGGTTACTATCCGCAAATGGTTTAGACGGAAGACTGGGGCGATGGGCAGCGGTGTTATCCCAGTGGACTTTGGAGATCATCAAGTGCACCAAGGGCGAAGAAGAAATCCTTGGGACGCTGGCAGCCAGCATCACGCCCCGATCAGAAGTCGATGAAGCCCTGATCGAGGTCGCTCCCCGGAAACAACCACGTGAATCGATCACTATACCCCCACCGATCGTCGGCTCAGAAGAAGATCTGATCGTTGTGAGTTTCGACGGATCAGCGAGTGTGAAGAAAGGTGTAGGAGCGTATAGCGCGTTGCTATGGAAATTGCCAGAGTGGACTGTTATATCAGCCGGTTCAGATTATACTCCAGGTATCACGGTCAATGAGGCTGAATATCGTGGTCTGCTGCTAGGTTTGGATCTTTTGCAAGAGCAAAAGATTGGAAGAGTAATTATATGCGGAGATTCAAACCTAGTGATTCGGCAGATCACTGGAGAGATCGACTGTAAAGCGCCGCGTCTGAAACTGCTGAATGATCGCGTTATGAAAGCTTTACGTGGATGGCCAAGGCATGATCTTTTGCATGTGAAACGTGATTGGAATCGGAGTGCAGATCACTTAGCAACTATGGCTATGCGTGATCAGGCCGGATCGATAATCACTGATCAAGCGCTGTTGGAAGAACTGGTGGAGATCAATAGGCTGCCGGAGCTGATCCGTGTGGAAAATGAAAAAGAAGCAGCCCAGATCTTGATCACGACGAGATCACGAACCAGATCACCACCCAACAGATCACCCTCTCGCGGAAGCCTGACAGAGGAAATAGTACAAGAGATGCGGATCGAAAGAATTTTCAAGGCTCAAGACGAGGAAAAATGGATCGGTGATTTGAAGGCGTTTCTAAAGGGTGATCTGGAGAAGCTGAGCCAGAGTGAGGCAAAGGATTGTGCCAAGATCGCGTTTAACTACGAGATCGACGAAAATGATCTATTGTTTTATTATGTATCAGCTGATCAGGCCGATGCGGATTTGGATCGATCGGCCAGACTCGTGATCCCGGAGACTTTACAAGCTGATATCTTACACCATTATCATGTCAGTTTGGAGGGTGGCCACCAGGGTGTAGGACGAACGTATCACAGGATCCGTAAACATTTCCATTGGAGAGGATTATATCGAAGTATACAAAAGTTTGTTGGGACATGTACGGATTGTGAAACTGGAAAAGGTATGCCAAATATCCGGGGGAGATCACCTGGAAATATCCAGGCGACCTACCCTTTCCAAGTGATCGCGATGGATCACATACCGTCCTTCCCAAAATCGTTCAAGGGCAATACCGAGTTGCTGATCTGGACAGATCTATTCACGGGATTGGTGATCGCGAAGGCGGGATCTACCCGAACAGCCCAACAAGTCGCTTGCAGTTACGAAGAATGTGTTTTTCGACGGTTTGGAGCCAGTGAAGTGATCAGGCATGATCGTGAACCAGGTTTTATGGCCGAGGTGTTCCGATCTTTTAATCAGATGCTTGGCCAGAAACAGAGCGCGACCATGGCGTACCGTCCACAGGCGAATGGTAAAGCCGAGCGGATGGTACAAACGTTGACCAGGGCTATTAAGATGTATGTCGCAGACTCCGCGCAACAAGATTGGGATAAATATGCGGAGAGACTGGTGTTTGCTTTGAATTCCTCGTTTGATCGGATCAGGGGAGATACCCCATTCTATCTGGCATATGGTTGGGACCCCCGATCTACCATCGAGTCGGTGATCCCTGTTGGTTGCACACGAGGTCGAGATCGCGAAGCTCGTCGATGGCGCATGGGACTCCAACGTCACTACCAACATGCGCGGGAACAAGTTAACGAACGATTGCGAAGGGCCATCCAAGAAAGAGCTGATCGGAACAATGATCAGGCCGATTCGCATAATATCGAGCCAGGATCAAGAGTTTGGCTTTACTTGGATCGTGTGAAAGAAGGATATGCCAAGAAATTAGCACATTTATGGCATGGACCGTTCCGCGTAGCCGAACTAATCGGTGATCATGCCGCTCGACTGATTACCGCGGGTACTGATTATGGAATTTTCCCGATTGTTCACTTGTCAAAGTTGAAACTGGTCCGAGAATACCCTGATCGGCCTAAAACTAGGCTGTCATGGGATGATCAGCCAAGGTTTGATTTTGATGAGGCTCTCTTACCCGAAGATAGTTGGGAAAGAGCGTTGGACCCGAACGAATTTGAGGTGGAGAAGGTTTTGGATACCCGATCAGGCAAGAAAACCCGTTTTGGCCGGACCCACCGTGAATATTTGGTTCGTTGGAAGGGTTACAACGATCCCGAGTGGATAGATGAGCGTGATCTGAACTGTGGAGCGTTACTAAGGGAATTCGAACGTGATCGGGTGAGAAGGAATCGTTTTGAGGTGATGCAAACCCACGAAGAGGGTAACCAGGAATCTCAATAGCCTGGGTTGACACATTGTGGCTGATCAGCAAATATGATGATCAGGCAAGTGGAGATCAGGGCGGTTGGACTGGTTTGGAAGAAACGGATGCATATACATATATATATTACTCAAGAATTATACCTGTACGCATGAGAGTGATCGACATACAAGATGGAAGCGATAATGAGACATGAACAAGATTTACGGAAGTGGAACGAGAAGATCATCGAGGAATGTCGTGATATATTAAGTGATTATGGAAAACGAAATAAAAGATGGTTATCACGACGATCACGGGCCATATTTAGTGCGCAGGCGAGAAACCTTGTACCCTGGATGATCCATGGGACTCGATCGGAACTGGTTTCGCCAAGGTTCATGCTGATCGGTCCAGAGCAAGCAATCACGCAGTGTGGCGACCGGAGTTATGTGCCCATAACCGGGATACCAATCCCCGCCGTCAGCCTTGAGTCCTCGCGATTCCGCTCGACGAACAGTTAGATGCAGGACGCTAGGGAACAGGAAAACGTCCAGATCACACTCGCCGTGCTTAATTCCGTCGACAACATAATCGCAGATCGTGGCCCAAGCAGCCCCGGCTTTGGTGCGACGACGCTTGCGAGCATGATGGTATTGCTCGATCCACGCGTCCTTGCGCATCGCCGTCGTGATCGGGAAATGGTGAGTCGTCTCCCATATTGCTTGCACGTGTTCTTGGTGATATAAAGCCAAGCGCCCCTGTAGCTCGACAAACCAAGGGCGATCAGGGAACGCCAGCCCGGGCATGGGTGTCAGGAGGACATCCCAGGGCGCCGAACCGATCATGATTTCGATAGCATGTTTGGTCAACAACTTTGGTTGCCACTGCTTGTCCTTGGGTGCCGGCGATCTGATCGGGAAGATCCAGCCTGGCGGGCGGGACCACAAGCGAGGGACGCTTTTCTTCCGCACTTCGAGAACCCGAGGCGTCAGATCCCAGACCCGATCGTCACTCCAAGGTTTCCGTGTGGCCATGTGAGCGGGACTTGGCCTCCCCTGCATGACGACATACAAATCCATGAACGGTTGGTTTGGATCGTAGCTGTAATCGTTTTCTTTGATCGACGATCGAGCTGCAGGAATGAAGACGCCCGTAAAATTAGGTGGCGGGGCGATCACCGCCCCAGTGATCGCCGGAGGAATGTCAGGATCAGCTTGAGCCGGTGGTTCCTCCTCGAAATCATCGTCATCGTCGTCATCAGACTCCAGTAAAGTGACGTCCTGAGCCAGCGAATTCACCCCAGAATAACTCGGTGCTGGCGTACGGCGATCAGTGCTGCGCGATCGGGCCAGAGAAGGCAACATCCTCTCGTCCAGATCGGTGGATTCGTCATCCGATTCAACCGTAAGACGTGATCGCTTGGCGAGACTCATCTTTTGCTTCGACGAGTTGGTCCGCTTACGCTTCCCAGAACTCGAGGCCGAAGGCGCTGGTCGCGGAGTCGCTGGTGGACGAGATTGAGATGACGCGGGAGCTTGTGAAGTGCTGATCACGGGCTGATCAGCACTACGAACAGGCAAGGAAATGACGGAGGACGCGGGCGAAGGCGGGGCAAACGCAGGAGATTGCGGCGGTGTGCCAGATGGAGCGAACGAGCTGATCAGGCCGGGAAGTCGTTGCAAGGCCGTCCGGACTGATCCTGAACCAGCGTCTGCCTTGGTCCATCTGTCCATGGTTTGTACCGCGAGACTCTTCAGGTCAGCGTTAAGCTGAAGCCAGGCACGATCATCAAGCTCTAGGGTCTCAAGTTTGACCCGAGCGAGATTAAGCTCATGCCGGCAATTTTCAGCTACTTTTCGGCTCTCATCCAGCTTCTTCTGTACATCAGCGCGACCAATACGAGAGTCAGCCAGCTGTTTGGCCAAGAGCTGGACCTGCTGATCCGCATAACGAGCTTCAATCTCCCGACGCTCTACATCCTCGGCAGTACGGATTCTGTCGTGCAGAAGCTGATCACGGTCGAGACGGTGATCATCGATGCGCTGCAGATGATTTACCATCTCGACCATCGAATCCTTCATGGACTCGATACGTTCATCTAGAAGTTAACATGGAGAGTCAAATACGGATTATAAAAGGAGTGAATGAGATGAACGTACCCTGATTACGGATGGTGATAGCCATCGTGTCGATCAGCGACTGCAAGGTGGCGACGGTGTCCGAAGGTTTGGAGAGTCGAAGAGCAGCGAGGTCAGCTGACAACTGATCACGCTCCATCGTCACACCCTGGAAGCGATCAGTCAGGTCCCGCAATTCTTGGTCAAGCCGATCATGATCCTTGCCAAGCCGATCATGATCTAGCCGGAGAACCGACAGTTGGGTGGCCAGATCAGCGGAATCACGTGCCGAGGTATCAGCCGCGATCCGACGATCGGATAACTCAGCCGTAAGTGCCCGGTTGGTATCGTACAGAGAAACCAACTCGGGAATTGCACTTCGGAGTTCGGATCGCAGCCGACAAGCCTCCACGGGCCCCAACGTGAATGAGCCCGATCCATCTATCAACCGAGCGAGCTGCTCCAAGGAACGGAGAAGGCGATCTGACGAGGGTCGAGCAGGAAGGCTCCAAGACGGTCGATATGAAGCGAGAGCAGTCGTCGGTCGGATGAGGCTGGTCGTGATCGGCGTAGAGGTCGTGATCGGGGCGATCGCAGGGGTAGCCGAACTGGAAACGGAGGGCGAAGAAGTGATCGGGGGAGCAGCCGAAGAAGACGAAGAAGACGAAGAAGGAAGAGGAGATCGGCTTGCGTCGGCCATGGTGATCACCAGAGAGGAAGTTCAAAAGTGAGTGAGTCGAACTGCAGTCGTTGTGCGGCTACAGTTAGTCTCAGGGGCGGCTGTGGTGAAGCGATCGGGAAATATTGGGATTGAAGTGGACCACACATGGCCGATGATTGGTGATGATAGAACACCCATCAACATATGACGGTTGATGGGTGGGAAAAGGTTGATCGCGAGTAAGAAGAAAAGGTGGTGGCCAACGGATATTTACGATGTGGAAGAGTTAGCCAAGTATGGTCGTTAAGCCCGGTCCCAGGCACTGGCGGAATGATGAAGATCACGATCACGATCGTTGTCACAGTCACTAAGTGGAGTTCTCGTGGATATAATAAAATAGTGATGATTGTTGACATGGCATACCAAGAGCAGGTGACCAGCCGATCTCCGAACGGTATATTGGTGGAAGCCGGCTATGATACAAGGTTGCAGCCTGATCGGCTTGTCACGCCCGGAGGAAGAAGATCAAATGATGAATGAAGATCGGGCAGGTGGATTAACAGGTTATACGAGTGATGTGAACCTTTGATTAGTCCGAAGATGATGTGGCAAGGCCTGATCAGGCCTGATCAGCCGAGATCAGTGTGGTATGGTTGTCCTGACGGTGCATTAAGATCGAATGTATGGTTTGGAAGATGAATGGAGTCGTAATGATGGTGACCCTGGACGTTCCCGAGGTGATCAAGGGCTGATCAGGCCTGATCAGGCCTGATCACCTGGTCGATCACTATGGCGATCGTGATCAGGGCCGATCAGCCTTTGATCAGCGTTGATAAGCAAGGGCAAGTGAGTTCTCGGTTTGGTCGGACTATATATGAAGTGAACAAGTGCTGAAGAGCAGGTCTCAAGTGGTTTCAAGGTCGTTTGTTGAAGATCAGGATGGGTTGAAGATCTTCTGAAGAGTCGGGTCATGATCGGGGCAGAATCGGTACAGGTCAGCTTGAAGGTGCAGCCAGGATGGGCAAGAGAGTGTTACGCAACCGTGCGACGAAGTAAATAGGTTCGAAGTATAGGTCAGGCATGAGTTGATGTATGGTACACAGGTATAGGACTTTGCATATATAATAACAGGTTTAGATTTTCCCCTAAAGCAAAGAGTCGCTCCGCCACGTGTGCGGTCATTGGGAGCACAGGGTTGATTAGTCCCCTCTTGCTCATCTATTTTCCCGGTTAAGACGTGCTAAGGCGCATTTTGGCTTACCGGAAGACCCCCGACGGGTTGCTCTAGGTGATCTAACCTCACCCGCAACGCGCACGTGTTTGGAACACGTTAAGAATATTGGTAAAGGTTTTGTGGAGATAACGTTTGTGGATTACTGTGGAAGATCGTGGATTGATCGCATTTTCTTGGTTTCGTTATATCTCTCTCTCATTGGCTGGCCTGATCAGACGAACTTTCCTGATCAGTGCCTAGATACTGAATAAGTGTCGACCCCAACCCGTTCTCCGGTGAAGATTTCCACCCGAGGACACCCCCCGTCTCGAGAAGGTCAACCCCTCCGACCTGATCAAGATCATCCTTTTCGTCACCGAGTCCACCTAAGTGAGTGTAATCAGCCCCGATCGACGGGTACACAAGGTGAGATGAAGTTAAACATAGATCCTGACGAGCATGAAGACCGGCCAGATGACCGGGAGGATCAGATCAGTCACCACAATGGTGATTCATCTGATTCCGATGCTGATCAGGATCGACGGAGTACCCCCTCCGATAGTTGGTCGTCCGGGCCAGTGGGTATCCGGATTCCACCCACGACTTCGGTCATGGATTTGGAAATCGGCTCCACCACATCAGAAATCAGCCCCGACACAGAGAAGTACCTGAAGGGAATTAGTGATGAGTCATGTCTGAGATGCTTTTCCGAGGCGACGTTATGGTATCGTCACATCCAACCCGGCTAAGATCTCAAACAGTGGGCTCGACAAGGCAAGACATGGGATACTCTTTGCATGCCTAGTGAATATTTGCGACAAGATGCGAATACGAATGCTCGATCTATCAGTCTCATTCAAGAACGAACGGCGGCCACTTGCTCTGACCGACTAAGCGTCCGAAAAGGTCAAGGAAGCGATTAGTGTCGGGCGTCGACGGCACGTCACCTCGCCGTCGGATGATGCTTTTACTGTGTCATCCTCAGTGCCGGGGTGAACAGAGTGGTGGATCTCCGAACGCGTACGTGCAGCTGTGGCTACTGGGACGAGTTTGAAATTCCGTGCTTGCACGCGTGTGCCGTGCTCTACTACCGACAACGCACCAACATGAATCCCCAAAGCAACAACCCGGCACTTTTGACTTCCAAGTTGTTTCACTACAGCTATGTACGCGGTATGTATCAAGGATTGATTGTTCCTGTCGACATTTCTTTGCTCAAGCCAGACAGCATAACGAAGCTGTCATCTTTCTCACGTGCTAGAAAGCCAAGTGGAGCATCATCTGCAGTTCGGAGACGGCAGAAACGATTCCCTTCGCGCGGGAGTAGCTCTGAGCAGGTCTCCTTCCGCAGACACACCAATAGTACTAACTCTATCTTCAACTCCGCACGCGTAGATGGTCATTTGGGTCTGTTAGTCGATGTCTGGTTTTTTTAACCAAACTCATTGGGTCTGTTAGCGAACTTATGACCTTAAGCTCGGGTTTGTTTTTTTTGCCAATTTCATCGTGTCTCCACCAAACAGCACACTGTATTTTGGTATGGACGAGCGAATTCCCCCTTTACGTGAGTCATTTTATAAGTTGTCACCAACATTACCAAAAAAATCTTGGGTCGTGACTTAAGCCATGACACCAGTCCTCTTATTTCGCAAACAATGACCTTGTAAGCTCTTTTACGAGGTAAACATTGAATATTTGCTTTGTTAAATATATGGGACAGCACATATCTACCTTCTTCTTCTATCATAAGTGGGTCGTCAGTTGCCGGTGTGCGAAGAAGAGCATCAACAACGCACAGCTTAGAGAATCCTGCAAGCCCGCGCTCTGAATCAAAACGTCGGCTTGACTGCTTTCTTGCGTATTTTGCAATTGTTGTAATTCCAGACTAGTGTGGAATGAAAAGTGAATTTTCTATTCAGTAAACCCGTCTCGTACTTACTGCTACCATTAGCGCTGTTGGTCAGCCTTATCGTCTCTATGAGTTGCTCTGTTAGACTCATCATATTGCGAATGCATATAAGGCATTTTGTATACAGAAAGAAGGAACTTTGACAGGTTGACATACTTTCTTGTCCACGGATAAAATGTACCTGTCGGATCTGACCCTCGCCCGACGGCGTCGGTATATCTCCATCTACCCCTCGCGGAATGAGCTTGACAACCTTCTGACACCAAATATCAGGATGAGTTGTTTCCGTGTCTCTAGTTCTGAAAATTCACAAGCAAACATGTGTGCTCTTTGCGAAAGAACATTTGGCATATGATCAATCATTGTATATGACAGACTCGTAACTTCGCAAAAGTAGTACCGTATCCTTCCCCTAAATGACGTTTCCATATCTGGACCACTCGAATTTTCTTGGTTCGTGAGTGCACTACTTAAGGGGGTGTGACTGTAGTGGGGAGTGATGTAATGGGGTAACGTAATTCAGCACTTTATGGCCGACACCAGATTATGACCGGTGATAAGCCGACTATCCAATTAGGTGTCATAATCTCAGATAACTGTTTAATGATTGGTCAGATTTTTTTCGCAGCAGATTATGGCCGTCAGTACCGTGCCAATTCAAAATTATGTGTGTACCTGAACAATCTCTACTTATATACTTTTTGCAGCTCAAAAAATCGGCCATAATCTCTATAAGTACGAATCTAAATGTCCGCTTTCCTCTATTCGTGTGACCTCAATTGTGATTGGATAAGGACAGCGCTAACGCATATGACCGCTGGTTGAAATAGAATTTAAGGGGTGAAAACAGCGGGTCAAAATGTGCTGTTGGTGAAAAGTTATGATCAAAAAGCTAAGGTACCCGATTCCCGGCCATAAACTGCTGAAATACGTTACCATTACATAAGTTATATTTTAATGTTAATTTCAATTTCAGACTTGTTGTCTGAAATGTGACTATTGGATTATATGTTATTATAATCTACCCTGGGAAACCGATTCTGATACAAATATCGAATCTAAGAAGAGATCTAATAAGAGTATTATTAGATCAGTTTTACATTACATGTTTAATTAGTGTAGTCGCCCTCAGAAATTCTTCCTGAGATGCGAACACCCACAAGGGGCCCAGATGACTGACTGTTGGAGGGGGTACTCCGTCCCGGCTGGATCGGTCAGTTCCATCACCTTGGTCGTGACGACTTGGATGATCCATGTTCGAAAAGCTCACCTTGTGTACCCGTCAGCATGGCGGTTGCGCTCTCTTGATAGACCCTAGCGCGAAAAGTGAAAAGTCCGTCGAATAAGGAGACGAGGGTTAGGGCTAGGGGTAGCTCCTGGGCGGAAATCTTCACCAGGGAGCTCGATTGGCAATATACTTGAAGTTTGTATACTGCGAGGGCTGGACCGAGAATTGTCGATCGGCCAGCTAAACCAATGATAATAAAGGGGTAAATCCAAACGTGTACGTAAAGGGGAATCCAAATGTAACTCCACAATCTTCCACAGTAGGCCAAAACGTTACCACACTTTCCAATACTAGATATAACCATGTTCAGAACACGGGCGACTTGAGGTGAGTATACACAACGCAGCGACTCCCGGTCAGGGGACTTCCGGTGGGTTACTTTAACCTTCCCCGGGCAAACCAATAGCAGAAAGAAGAGACCTTGTTAGCCCTCTGCTGTGAACC
>MIQA02002003.1:0-13056 GCA_001887855.2 Sclerospora graminicola | reverse complement strand
TGTCACGACAATCACGGGCCATACTTCGTGCGCAGACGAGAAACCGTGAAACCCGGATAATCCATGGGGCTTGATCGGAACTGGTTCCGCCAAGGCTCTTGCTGATCGGTAAAGATCAGGGCATCACGCAACGTGCCGATCGGAGTTGGATGTCCATAACCGGGATACCACTCCCCGCCGTCAGCCTTGAGTCCTCGCGATCCCGCCCGACGAACAGGTAGATGCAGCACGGCAGGAAACAAGAAAACGTCCAGATCGCACTCGCCATGTTGAATCCCATTGACCACATGGTCGCAGATCGCAGCCCAGGCAGCCCCAGCTTTTGTGCGTCGACGCTTGCGAGCATGATAATAATGCTCAATCCACGCGTCCTTGCGCATCGTCGCCGTGATCGGGAAATGGTGGGTCGCCTCCCATATCGCTTGAACATGCTCTTGATAATACAGGGCCAGACGTCCTTGTAGATCGACAAACCAGGGGCGATTGGGAAACGCCAGCCCGGGCATAGGCGTCATGAGGACATCCCAAGGTGCTGAATCGATCAGAAGCTCGATAGCGCCTCTGGTCAACACACGCGGTTGCCACTGCTTCTCCTTGGGCGCCGACGATCTAGTCGGAAAGATCCATCCTGGCGGACGGGACCACAAGCGAGGGACGAGTTTGTGCCTCACCGCAAGAACCTGAGGCGTCAGATCCCATACCTGATCAGCACTCCAAGGTTTCCGAGTTGCCATGTGAGCAGGAGTCGGCTTGCCCTGCATGACGACGTATAAATCCATGAACCTTTGGTTCGGATTATAGCTATAGTCGTCCTGCTCGATCGACGACCGGCTCGCCGGGATGAAGACGCCCGTGAAATTGGGTGGTCGGGCGATCACCGTCGTATTGACCGGTGGAGGAACGTTGGGAACAGCCGAAGCCGGTTGTCCCTCCTCAAGATCATCTTCGTCCTCGTCATCGGACTCAAGCAAAGCGACGGCCTGGGTCAGCGAAGTTACGCCTGAAAGGGTCGCCACTGGAGCGCGACGATCAGTACTGCGCGATCGGGCCAGAACAGATAGCGTCCTCTCGTCCAGATCAGTCGACTCATCGTCCGAATCAACCATAAGACGAGAGCGCTTGGCGGGAGCCATCTTCTTCTTCGACGAGCTGGTCCGTTTACGCTTCGCAGAACTCAAGATCGAGGAGACTGATCTCGAGGTTGTCGGTAAACGGGGTGGAGTAGACGCAGAAGCCGCTGCAGTGCTGATCACGGGCTGATCAGCACTATGGGCCGGCAAGGAAGCGACGGAGGATGCGGGTGATGGCGGGGCAGACTCGGGAGACTGCGGAGGTGTTCCAGACGGAGCAAGAGAGCTGATCAGCTCAGGAAATCGTTGCAAAGCCGTCCGAAGTGACTCCGAATTGGTGTTCGGGTTGGTCCACCTTTCCATAGTCTGTACCGCAACATTCCTCAAGTCGGCGTTATGCTGGAGCCAGGCGCGATCATCGAGCTCTAGGGTTTCAAGTTTAACCCGAGCAAGATTAAGCTCGCGCCGGCAATCTTCAGCTTCTTTCCGACTCTCGCGCAACCTTTTCTGTATGTCGGCGCGGCCGATGCGAGAATCGGAAAGTTGCTTTACCAGGAGCTGGACCTGCTCATCCGAGTAGCGCACCTCGACTTCCCGACGCTCTACGTCCTCGGCAGTGCGGATCTTGTCACGAAGCAGCTGATCACGGTCGAGACGGTGATCATCGAGCTGTTGTAGGTGATCCACCATCTCGACCATTGAACCCTTCATCGCCTCGATACGTTCGTCTGGAAGCAAACATGGAAAGTCATATACAGATCGCAGAAGAAATGAATGGGATAAGCGTACCTTGATCGCGAATGGTAATAGTCAGCGAACTGATCAACGACTGTAGAGAGGCGACGGTGTCCGAAGGCTTGGAGAGGCGCAGAGTAGCGAGGTCAGCTGATAGCTGATCACGCTCCATCGTCAGACTCTGAACGCGGCCGGTCATGTCTTGCAGGTCTCGGTCAAGTATGTCGCGATCTAACCGAAGAGCCGATAGCTGGCTAGCCAGATCGGCAGAATCATGTTCCAAGGTATCAGCAACGACCCGACGGTCGGATAACTCAGCGTTAAGTGCCCGATTGGTATCATATAGAGAAACCAACTCGGGAATTGCACTTCGGAGTTCCGACCGTAGTCGGCAAGCTTCCATGGACCCCAACGTGAGTGGACCAGATCCCTCCACTAGACGAGCGAGCTGTTCCAAGTAACGGACGGGGCGATCTGAGGAAGGCCGAGCGGGAAGACTCCAAGGCGGACGATATGAAGTCATGGTCGTCGTTGGACGGATGAGACTGGTCGTGATCGGTGCCGAGGCCGTGATCGGGGTGGTCGCTGGATCAGCCGAACTGGAAACGGGAGGCGAGGCAGTGATCGGAAGGGCAGCCGAAGATGGCGAAGAAGGAAGAGAAGATCGGCTCGAGTCAGCCATGGTAGTCGCCAAAGAGGAAATTTGGAAGTGAATGAGTCGAACTGCAGTCGTTGCGCGGCTGCAGTTAGTCTCAGGGGCGGCTGTGGTAAAGCGATCAGAAAATGTTGAGAATGAGGTGGACCACACATGGCCGTTGATTGGTGACGATGGAACACCCATCAACATGAGACGGTTGATGGGTGGGAAAGGCCGATCGCATATACGACGAAAAGGTGGCGGACAACGGGTATTCGCGATGTGAAGAAATCAGCCAAGTACTGTCACTACGCCCAATCCCAGACACTGATGGAACGGTGGAGATCACGATCATGATCGTGATCACAATTACTAAGTGGAGTTCCCGTGGATGTATAACGAGTTGGAAATACAGCAACTGGTGACATGACGTGTCAGGGACAGCCATCTAGCCGATCTATGAACAGTGCAGTTGTTGAAGTTGATTATGACACGAAGTTTCGGCCCGATCGGCCGAGCCAACTGATTATGCCCAAGATATGAAGATCAGATGTGGAATGAAATGGGGCATGTGGAATGGCGAGCTGTGTGAGTGATGATGACCGATGGATTTGTCCGAGGATGACGTGACAAGGCCCGATTAGGCCCGATCAGCTGAGATCGGTGTGATATGGTTGCCCCGACAGGATATGAAGGTCGGAAGTATGGCTGAGCAGGTGAATAAAGTCGTTGTGATGGTGACCCAGAGAGTTTCCGAGGTGATCAAGGGCTGATTGCCCTGATCACTGCCTGATCACTCGGCTGATCGCTATGCCGATCGTGATCGGGGCTGATCAGCCTCAAACCGGCGTCCAGACGCGAAGGCAGGTGAAGTTCTCAATTAAGTCGGGCTGGATATGAAGTGAACAAGTGTCAGAAGGGCAGATCTCAAGTGGTTTCCAAGTTGTTTATCGAAGATCGGGATGGTTTGAAGATCGTTATAGGAGTCGGGTCGTGATCAGGGCAGAAGTGGTACAGATCAGCTTGAAGGTGCAGCTAGGATGGGCAAGGTGGTGCTATGCAACCGTGCGACGAAGTGAATAGGTTCGAAGTATAAATCAGGCATGAGTTGGTGTATGGTACACTAGGTATAGGACATTGCATATATAATAACAGGTTTTGATTTTCCCCCTAAGCAAAGAGTCGCTCCGCCACGTGTTGCGGTCATTGGGAGCACAGGGTTGACTAGTCCCCTCTTGCTCAACTAATTCCCGGTTAAGACGCGCTTAGACGCATTTTGGCTTACCGGAAGGCCCCCGACGGGTTTGTTTAGGTGATCGAACCTCACCCTCAACGCACACGTGTTTGGAACACGTCATTAATATTGGAAAAGGTTTTGTGGAGATAACGTTTGTGGATTACTGTGGAAGATCGTGGTTTGATCGCGTTTTCTTGGTTTCTTATTATCTCTCTCTCATTGGCTGGCCTGATCAGACGAACTTTCCTGATCAGTGCCTAGATACTGATTAAGTATCGACCCCAACCCGTTCTCCGGTGAAGATTTCCACCCGAGGACACCCCCCGTCTCGAGAAGGTCATCCCCTCCGACCTGATCAAGATCATCGTTTTCGTCACCGAGTCCACCTGAGTGAGTGTAACCACCCCCGATCAACGGGTACACAAGGTGAGATGAAGTTGAACATAGATCCTGACGCGCATGACGACCGGCCAGATGACCGGGAGGATCAGATCAGTCACCATAATGGTGATTCATCTGATTCTGATGCTGATCAGGATCAACGGAGTACCCCCTCCGATAGTTGGTCGTCCGGGCCAGTGGGTATCCGGATTCCACCCAAGACTTCTGTCATGGATTTGGAAATCGGCTCCACCACATCACCTTTTGACTAAGTTTTTGGATTTGAGTCACCTTTTGGAATATTCCCTTTTCTATTACTGCTTGAGCACAAGTGATATATTTTCTGGTATAAAAATCCCATTTAGCTGGCAAATTTCGGTAAATATAACATTTGAATGTTTATTGATTTTTATTTCTGGTGGTACAGGAACTGTACCGTAAAAGCCGGATCAAGTGAGACAGTTTTTTCATCCAAATTGGTTTTGTGGTACCCATGACTTCCGCCCTGTACGTACTTGCGTCCAGATCTACTTTTTGATGTGTGTGTGGGGTGTCAACTTGTGTCCCATATGAACCGTATGTCCCATTTGATCCGACGTTTACGGTAATTGCTAATATCTTACTACTTCTTTGAATAATGACCCCCATTACAGGCACAATAGCGAATTCGGCTACATCTGCCTGTAATATCAGTGGATTGACGCCTGACGGCAGATCAGAATCTGCGATGTCCTCGACCTGCAGGAGACTAAGTCATGTGTCAGTCAGATCTGTGGTGTACGCGATCCCAGAAATTCTCTCTGAAGCTCGAACTCCCACGGGGGTACTCAGATGATCCATATCATGGTCCAGGACAGCATCGTACTGACCTTGATCTATCATCACAATCACCTTGGTCATTGTTGTCTAAATGATCCATACTCTTCAACATTTCACCTATGTACCAGAACAGTTACGCTCTCTAACTGCCTCATGGAAGGGGTAAAGGTTAGGACGCAGCGGGTAGCAGTAATACTTAATTTTAGTATACCGCGAATACTAAACCGAAACGGTAAACAACAAAATAAAATAGGGGATATACTAATCTTATGTGAACATACGTAAACTCCAAATATGTCTCCAAAATTTTCCCAGTATGCCAAAACTTCACCTTCCCTCCAATACTATTATACCATCTTCCAAGCACGGGCGACTAAGTTGAGTACACAAAGGTCAGACACCCAGTCAAGGACTTCCGGTGGGCCTTAGTCGCCCTTCCCGAGTAAACCGAATAGCAAGAAGCGTTAACCCTCTGCTTCTCAAACCAAGCGTGGCTTGTTTTTTAGAAAGAAGAACGCATACTGACTTTGTAGAGAGATAAGTAATAGTCCATTTAGTCTTTAACTATTGGCTATTATAAATTGATTGGCTCTCAGCGCTAATTCTGGAATAGAAGATGCAAGAGAGGTATCCTGTCGTGAACGTAGTCTCGCCGGTACCAATTTGGATGGTGCTACAGATAGGGTAAAAAAGCACTGCATACATAATTGGAGCCTGGCCCCGTCCTCCGAAGATGTGGCTGCATACGCTCGTATGTAGCCACTTGGCTTAGTTGAGTCCGGCACTGGTTCCAGACAAAATCGTTGTGTTCCCGGAGCGTTCTCCGTTGTCCTTCGTAAATGGCTTGGTTTCGTAGTTGCCAGAACCAGGCCTGCGCAATACCACATACAGCCCACCACAATCTTTCCATTTGATCGTGAAAAGCCTCCATTTTTAATCCGTACTTGAGGTACATAGTCCTAATCAGCGCGGATGAAATTCTCCGGCGCCTGACGTGTTGCAATACTTTGTTTGTATTGTAGTATTTCGACATGTGAGAGGGTAACTCCAAACCATTGTTGTAAAAACCGTTTCCAGAAGCTCCGAGCGCTGACACAGTCCCACATAATGTGGATACAGTTCGTGTTGGTGCTGGAACACTCTGTCACAATGACACAATCCTGATTACCCTGCTCCTTCTGGAAATAGGTATTCAATTGCATTGTAGCTATTCTGTAAGTGACCCATAGCTGGTAATCCGACAGAATATGCCCATGCTTCCATATTTCCCGTGGCGTTTGGTCCTGCACTGAGCACCACCACGAATCGTGACTTCTCTTGGCCGCCCACTTCTGCGTTGTTAATGGCAACGTTACTGCCATCGCTCGGTTGTAAATTTTGGTGAAGTACTTTCTGATACTTGCCTGTATCCTCCAAATTGTTTTCAAACCTTCCGCCAACGGCCAAGGATACATGTGTATCAATGGATTTGGTTTACAGACCACTACTTTGGGTTTGTCCTCACACCATATGGATACCTTCAAGTGCTGTTTTGGTACTACTCGCCAATATATGCCTGACGGCTGTTGTTCCAGCCTAATTGGAGAGGCGCTTGTATCCTCGGTTCCTTCCAATATCCCGGGACTAATGACCTTCCAGGTGAATTCTTGAAGTATTTCCGGCGCTCGAAACAGTTGGATAGGTGGTATTTTCCCCACCGTACTACCAATCTCGACTCTGGGTGAAAGTAGTATAATCGTACATAACCACTTGCACAACTTTGCATGCGTATGTGAATTTGGCTGCGTCGATACAACCGACCAGGAGAATTCGTCCCGAGATATACGTTGAATACTAAAGCAGAAATGAGTGCTTCTGGTATCCGATCATATTTCCTCGCTCCGAGACTGGTCGTTTTTTCCTCCCTCAACCACGGATTGCCCGCCCAGTTGAATGTCCCCCAAAACGCTTCTAATTGTGGTGACAGCAATCCGTGATGAGGGATTGCTTCTATGTCAATTTGTACAATCAGAATATGTTCAGGTAACAGCCCTCTGGTGGCTTTCGTCAACTTCTGATTTCTAATGACACCTGGCAAATAACGGGAAACGTAATCATTCAACTTACGGCTCTCGTCTGTGGTTGGCCCTAACCATTGGCCCATGACCTCCGGTAACTTACTTGTCTGTTGTGGTAACGCTGTGAGCTGATGAGAGAACGCATACTGACTTTATCCCTAAAATCAAGTAGAAATCTAGTAGAACTTTATGTACGCCGCACCAAATACGTTTACCTGCCTCAAACTTCATAACCGTCATCCATGTTACCTGATTGGCTATTATGTACCACCTTAGTAATCTATCCAGCCCAGTCACCTTTAGACCCTCTCCCTTGATCTTCAACCACGCGATTTATCACTTACCTAGTGGGGAGGCCAGGTCACCTGCATCCACCTTGGATGCCCAGCCGGACAGCAATGCCGAACCAGGTCAGTATTTGACATTTTTGATCCTACAGACCTTACCGTCATCCACTTTAATTTATCCAAATCAGTTATCCACATGAATTCACGCCGTTCCAGGTTTTATTACACGGTCACCTGTTCTTCCCGCTTCCAACATTCTTAACTCCACACACAAAACTTGGGCAGCCACTTTGCTTCAGTATTTTCAACCAATCAGGGGCTACCGCAATGGAGCTCATTGCACACATGACGGCTGATTCCTTCAGAACCTTTTCGTCACGGCTCCTCGACTGTAACGCTAGTCGCAACAGCGTAAGTAGTCTGCGACGTAGCGAAAGACGCCCAACGATGCGCAGTGTGATTTCAACGGGCTGTCCAGATCAGTGGAATGATCACTACGGGAATAATGAACCAACAAATTACCGAAACGGCAATGGACAGATTCGGTCATTTTGGAAATGAGAGCAACGTTGAAGTGTGAGATCGGGACACTATTGTTGCGCGGCTGCGGCTGGAGTCAGAGGCAACGGCTGAGATATAAAGACAGAAAAACCAATTAGCTGTAGTATGTGGTCTGCAACGACCCGGCCGCTTGGTTAAATTAAACCCGCGACCAATGTTGATTAGTGAAAAATATGGTCGCAAAATGAAATGACTGATCAGTAAAAGGCGAAGAGACATTTGAACGAAATCATGTTGAAACGATCCGAACGAGGTTTATGATACTGGAAGTTCCATGGGAAGTAATGGTACCAATCTAAGCATCTAGACAAGGTCGGATTGGCATAAGACCAGATCTATCTAGTGTTTGGTGATCGATCTGATCTGTGTGTTGAAGATCGAATGGCAATCGGCATCGCCAAAGGTCATTGTGCAGATCGAAGGGTCAACCGAATCGAAAACGTTTATGATTGTAGTGAAGATGATCAGGCTACATGGGCAAAAGGTAATCAGCTAATCACGTAGTGTGTTTCTAGGCTATGAGATTCTGGACAGGTTACGTAATTTGATGTGGCGTAAATTTTGGCTCTGGATTGTTAGCTTCTATTTTTAATATCAGGTTTTAAATTTCCTCCTTATGTAAACAAGTCGTTCGCCTCGCGGCCTTGCCTGTCGGAACTGTAGGGTTAGCTACGCTCCTCGTGCTCACTGATTCCCAGAAGTGACGTACATAGTTGAATTTTTGCATGCCGAAAGTCCTACGACGGGATCTTCTTGGGGTTTATATCCTCACCCCTCAATCGCACGAATTTGAGTACGGTATTTTCTCTAATAGGCAAGCTGATCGAAATATAGAGTCCACTTAGTGAGTGTAACCGCCCTTGAACCAATAGATACACAAGTTGAGAAGAAGAAGACATAGATCAAATTGTCTACCATGATCTAGGCGAAGATTAGGCCGATCGGTCCGATCTGTACATTACCGAAGATCGACGGTGTATACCCTCCGACAGTCAATTGTCTGGCCCGTCTGACTTCGGATTCCAAGAACTACAATCTAGATGTAGAAATCGACTCCACCATAGTCGCATAGCTCTCGTAAGTCTTGTCAAAGCCCTTAATGATTCGAATATGCTTGTCGTCAAGCGTCATGTTTTGACCTGAGGTGTGACTGAGAAGTAGAGTTTTCTCGCGCTCAGTACTCTTCTCGAGAAGACGCAGAAAGCACGGGGGCAGGCACTGAAACGCCGTCATCTACATCTTGGACTGCTGTATCCTCGATCGTCAGTCGGCGCACACCACGGACGAAGCGCCATATTTTTAACCCACTTACGCGTCCCTTCCGACGAGTCGCTTTCCCGCCGCGGTCGGAGTCCATATTCGGTTCGTCGTCGGCTGACAAAACTTTGTCTTTATCATCATCGCCGTCAATGACCGAAGATAGAGAAAGGACGCAAGCAAAAAACGAATATATCTCCATACCATAACGGTTCCGACATGGCTACAAAAGATCCGACACAATTGATTGGATTCAAATTAGTTGAGGTTAGGAAAACAATTATAATCCAATAAACACCGCTTATTGCGGCGGGGTGCTAAGCCGCGCCCGCTCCACTAGAGCGCTCCCTATCGCCGACCTCCGCTGCGCTGCGGTGGCTCTACAATAGATTGTCCCTCCCCGTACGTGCTTGTACTCCGCGCTACGCGCCGCGCCCCCGACCTTCGCTTCGCTCCGGTGGGGCTCCGCTCTCTAAGCGCTCTTTTTTATGTTCCTACCAGATGGTTCCTGTATACAAATTCTTATATGTGTCGGAGGATAATGTCGGAAGCATTTGGCTCCGACATTATCCAAAACGGGAAACTTAGATTTGAAAAAGTGTCGGAACTTGTCGGATAAATGATCATAATTTGCCATGTCGGTGGGGTGGAATATCCACGTGAACGGAAATATTATGGGTAATACATGTATTATTAACACAGAATCTACTCGTGTCCATTTTTGGCGTTTCGGTGCCTGTTTTGGGGTCCGGCAATCCCAACCCCTACCCTTGCTATAGATAACTCAATTTTACGGTTATGAGAAGCATAATACCGTTTGAAACAGAATCATATGCTAACACGCCGAAGAGTTTCAAATCTCCAAAGTTTAGCAGGGTCATGCCTCTAAAGCCTCTAATGTCAAAGTTACAGGGTCACAAGCCCAAGTCAGTAATGCCACACGCATTTCCTTTGACTCAAACCGTCCGAAAAAGAGGAGCTCATTTGGTGTAGAAGGGTAGCCGGTTATATTATCTTAAGAAATAGTTCTCATCACCTTGGATTGGCTCTCCCTCGCTTACAGTTCCTTTTCAAGACTCAGCACATATCGCTGTGCAGTCGATACCGGTGGCTCTTTCCAGTTGGAATATTGTCCTCTTTATATTAAATAGTTTCTCCTTTGATGCCCTTGTCTTTAGACATGATGATGAGGCACCAAGCCTAACGAAATATACCAGGAGAGGCATGACCACTGTTGTATTTCGGAGGTTCATGGTCCTTACTTGACTTAATCCGATTGCGCCATTCTAACGAGCTACGTAGGTCTGTGAGTTGATACAAGGTCCACACATGATCCTGCCAAGCGGCCTGTCCATATAATATATTGTGGTCTGAGAACAGCCGCCATGTCTGTCCTGGTTGACAAATAGATCCTGTCTAGTTTCTCCAATATTAGTGGTTCTCACGAACCAAAGTATAATGGAAAAAGGAGAAATAATGGATTGTCATTGGTCAGATCCATCATGCATCCTACCTCATCCTTCTCGATCTGTCATCCAAAAATAAAAGATGAGGCTGAAGGGGACCCACTAGGTGCACCTCTCCCCCCCCGTTTGATACGTGCACACCCCCTGGACCCAAATTTACAAAAAAGGTAATAGTTTTTCTACTCGCACACCCCTTGCCCAAAAGACTCCGAAGTATCTTGGTGCAACATCTGCATCATCCAACGCGTAACATCATCTGCAACATTGCTAACGCAGATAAATTATAAGTGGAATTGGTTCGGAGCTGGACTCGCGTTCGGATTCATCCGCGTGGTACTGCACGTGCTGGTTCTAGTGTGTAGATGACCATGTGTTCTGTGTTACTAATTGAGCGCTTCTAGTTAAACGTTTTGCAGTTTTACTGGCTACTCAAATTCATGCAAGAAAGCTCCAGGAATACCAAACACACCACAACCAAGAAGTGGCAACAAGCAAAAAAACGATTATTAAAATTTGGAAAATGCAGCGACTGTTTAGTGCTAACTATTCAGTAACTTCTGTAACATGATAGGAAGCATGTATAGTATGTTTTTGCGATAGCCATGCAATTTCATCACTTGTATCGCTTGAAACCACCCCGTGCAGTTTCGGACTGATACCACGCCATAAGCCCGTTAGGTAGACCATCACCTAGCTCAGCTGTGGCTGGGCATCGATCCTGGACTTAAGGTTGTAGGCATACCAGAAAAAGGTGCCGACATGAATGGAATATATGGTTTCTGTGGATGGTTATGGCAAGTGGCCTGGTATTTGAAAGCTTGGTCTGAATGGTCGCTAAGTCGTAGCATGATATGCGGCTCCGAATTGATCTAGGAGCTAGGTAGATGCCTGAGCGTATGCCACGGAGAAACGGGCTAATTCAATATGGCTGATAATGAATGAATGCAAATATGATATTTGGAGCGAAAACACTGCTACTTTTTAGCCTCAGCAGAACACCCATGAGCTTCCAAGCTCAGATCCGTCGTCTTCTAGCAGCATCGAATGGAACTGTCATGTTGCTGATGATCAGCAAGAATTGTGCTTCCTTGAAGACACATGAATCACGCCCGCCCATTCTCCTGATAAGTCATAAGGGTGCAGTTGCGCAATCAAAGACTGGAACAACTTCCTGTGAATTACGCTTTTAAAATCATTAATTACAAAGGAGTAGACTTTCGTCCTTCATCACCTTGTGGAACCCGAGTTTCCCATTCGTATATGGCTGTAGATGCCCCAACCTCGCTTGTACGCGTACTTACAATCTCTTTAATGCCTACTGACGGTCAACGTGTACATATTTAGGTTACGCTAAACATTTCTACAAGCCTTAAAAAAAGGGGTTAAATAAAAATCTAATACCTTGACCGCAAGCGATTCGGATTATTGCCGCATTATCCCACTCCTCGGTTGGACCTTCCGCTCTATCAATTTGTTTGGACAGTGTGTCGGTGCCGGGCATGTCCCATGTCCACTTGGTACAGGCTGGGGTGCTAGAGGATTCATACTATCGCTATAATGAGAAAATGTACGAGTGGGTAGCGCATGAAACGTGGACGTACGAGACGCAGCTGATGTTACCAAGTGACGACCCCTTCAAACACGCTATGCTTGTGTTTAATGCAGTGGCACGAGTGATGGTCAATGGCAAGCAGGTTGCAACGACGGTAAACTCGTTCTTTCCGTTTCGAATCGATGTGGCTACTGTGCTGGTGAGCGGCATGAATCTGATTGAGTAGAGTTTGAACCTGTGTTGCAGTACACGAGACGGCAAGCAGACAAGTATACGTACTTTGTTCCAGTGTCACAAAACTTCAATTCATGGACGGAGCCAACGCATCGTTCGATTGTCCGCAAAGCAGGGTCCAATTTTGGGTGGGACTGCGGTCCGGTCTACTTGACGTCGGGCACTGGCTAGGCATTTGTTGAGTTTGAAGATCCTAGACTGTAGAGCTGAAAGACTTCGACATTGTCGAGGAGTTTCCTGGTGGAAAGGAAGACCTCACAGTTGTGGATTTTACAGTCAGTGTGACGCTTAGTTTGGGGTGTTTGGAGGGCAAGGGGTGTGCGAGTAGAAAAATTATTACCTTTTTTATAAATTTGGGTCCGGGGTGTGTGCACGTATCAAAGGGGGGGTGCACCTAGTGGGTCCCGGCTGGAGAAATGCAGTAGGTTGGCATGTGATTCGCCATAAAGACTGAAGAAGAATGCTCGTAACTGGCTGTTATTCCTGAGTAGAACGATATTTACAGTGGTCGACAGCATCGAGAACATTTTTCTAGATAAGAGTGCGTAGAAATGTAGATAAGAGTGCGCAGAGCTTAAAAAAGGGTCTCCGGCTGCTTCACTCAATCAGAAACGCTCATCAAAAAATCCCTTTTTTATTCTCTGAATACCCACTATTAGGGGCTAGCCGTGTAACGAAACTCCCATAATACCCAATCCGGTGACTGTGTTTAGGTAAATTCGACCAATTATATGCTTCAAATTACAGATAGGATTTGCCAACG
>MIQA02001999.1:0-10043 GCA_001887855.2 Sclerospora graminicola | reverse complement strand
CATTACTCTCAACCGATGCAAACGCGCCTACCATTCGTGTGCCTAGCTGCAGCAACTTTCCTGCTGCTTGCCGACAGTGCCGTCACTACAAAGACGAGAGGAGCCGAGACCCGAGTAGTCGCCAATAGTCGATCTCATGTATCGACGAAGCGGTTCGTACCAGTTTCTGAGCCACTGGACGAACGCAACGAAGAGAGAGCACCACCGTTGCTGAAAAAAGTGCTCGGGAGAAAAAACTATTTTAACGCTATGATGCTTAATGAAGACGCTTATTCAGCATTGACAAACGGAAAGGCGATGAAATTAATGGAGTCCTATCATTCCCTCGATGACCTAATCAAATTTATTGATAGATTGATGGAAAAATTTACAATGCGCGGTTTCACGGTTGCGCTACTTCGTGCGCGGATGACAGTACACTCGGACTTCGCTTCGATGCTGTTCGACCTACAGATAGAGAGCTTTCGTCGTAAGAGGTATACTCCTGCTCAAGTTTTTGAGATGTTGAACATTCGTCTGGATTCGGATCTTCTTTTGGATCCGTTTATGGACGTACTGGAACATTTTGTGGCACGTTATAGGAGTGGTGAAACGCTGGTTAGTGCCATGAGCTCAGTGGATGAGCGTGTGTTGCTAGAAAGTATCGCGGTAGCGAAGGCGCTCGATAATTTTAGAGACAGAGGCTTGAGCGTCGAGATAGCTTTGATCAGAAAATGGATCAGTAACAATGAGCCTCCACACAACCTTCTGGGACAGCTAGGGATAAGCCCAGACGTGGAAACACTTCAAAATCCATGTCTAGCAACAGTGATGAAGTACATTCGACAATACAATAACATCAGCCCGAGCAACAAGTTCTCACTGATGAGATGGTTGCTACAAGGAAACGATGACCATTATGCCTTGGTGGAGGCCCTGATCCTAGCTGAACGAAATAAAGTCCTAGAAAAACCTGTCATAGACATGTTGCAGAATGAACTCTTGGAAATTTGGTTCCGAGACGAAAAAAAATCAATTGATGCTGTTTTCAAGTTGTTGAGGCTAAAAAACGACGGGTTCCATGTTGGTACAAGCCCGAAATTGGAGTTGATGAAAAAGTATATTTCGTTGTTCACTAACGATGTATATCAAAGGAATCAACAATTTCTCACTGTTGCACAAGAAAACCTGGATGACGGTCCTCTCGCTATTCTGGTGTGGACGGAAACCGAAAAAGAAAATGATCCAGCGATTCAAGAAATGCTAGACGACTTTTTTGATCATCTGATTGACCAATGGACACGTGACGGTATCGATCCCTGGCGCAAATTCTTCAGTAAGGTTGACGCTGATCTTGAGCCTACGGTTGAGGCGATTGTCGGTTATTACAATGGCAATGTTTTTCACATTCGTACACCTCGGCGCTCATAATTTTGGTGAGGTCTTGCTTTAGCTAGCTGTAAGCAAGAAATTAAAAACATATACTGTATATCTTATGTCCAGAAATAGGGAATATTCCAAAACTGGACTCAAATCCGTCAAAAGGTGACTCAAATGGTTTTTATGGACGACATCCACTTGCTGTTTGTATCTACACGTGCTCTTCTTGACTACTCTAATCGTCACATTTCTAAAGGGAAAACACGAACAAAAAACACATGCACCAGCAAGCAATACAATTAGATCGAGATACTTACCAGCAATTAATGCGGTGACATCACGGTTGAAAACAATTATAGGAACGAAATAATTTTTAGGGAAACACTAAGGGCACCGCCTAAAATTGATTTGGGCACCTATTCGGACTTAGCCGAATTAAATCGAACTTATTTCACAACATACTGACTCGCAATTAGAAATGTTCGCAATTTTGCTTCAGATTTATAATGACAACGTGAGGACGTAAATCTATTAAAACATATTTCATCCAAATCAGTTAAACTAAGTTATCACTAATTCACCACTGTAATGGCATCATGTCAAAAAATTCTTAATGATATGAAAGGAAATAGTATTGCAGTCAAGTTGGCAATAAAGTCACAGAAGGTTTTCTCTTTCACGCGCCCTTTCATATTTCTACGATAAGCCACAGGTACTGCCGGACGGTTCTACGATTCCACTTAATATCCTAACAAAATATATTTACTGATGCTCCGACTTTTAAGTAGGATCATGTCCTTTCAAGATTTACTTTATCAATTTCTCTGATAGTTACAGCCTGAGCGAAACAATGAGCACAATAAATTCTTGTACAATGGTATCGAACGCCAGTCGTTCGCCAGCAATTATAATAGTATATATATGTTATACTGATTTGAGGTGAATCAGTACATGTATAACATATATATACTATTATAATTGCTGGCGAAACGACATTTCGTTGGTACTTGTATAAGTTATGCAACAAAAAATCGTCCTACTTATGGTGTGGTATTTGTGTATTTACATCTTTATTGCGCTGATCCAAAATTTGTTTTACGGAAGCTAATGAGTGCATCATAGCCGAAACGAAAGTGATATCTTGCATGACAAGAAACTTGACATGTGTATGAAGAGGTATAGAGCAAACAAGTCAATACGAATATATAAATAAAGAAGATAATTGCGATCAACGGACTGATTTAATGCTTTCATGGTCGCTTTGGTCCTGCTGCTTAAAAGCAAACCAAAAGCCAGCTTTAATAGCTTTTATAACAAGGTCAATCATTTTTCGCCTGTTGAATTCTGTCGTCGTTGATACGAGTCGTATCGCCGGAGAAAAATGGATACGTTACGTTCCATCACATCGTATATTGGCGAAGATCAGTACTAGATAGATTTAATAAGAGAGTCCTACAACTTGAGCTTATGATATATGACGGCGACAGTAATTTATTATATGCGACTCATAGACGGAAAGCAGAGCGAATGTATAATTGGCCATCACATTTTTATGTGATGGCTGTGACGTCGTCATTTTCAGGTCTAGTTTATTTTTTTTGATAACCATTGCCCCAAATTTCGGGATGTAATGTACAAGTAATAAGCGTAGTGAGATGCATACTTCGTACTTTTATCTAAAAGCAAGTGATACAAAAGAATGGATGCTATATAAATTTGATGTAGGAACTGATCATCTAATTAGTTGATGAAGCCCAAGACACCAGTTACTTATTATAAAAATAAGTAACTTTGAGAAAAATTACTTTTACATTTCCCGCTTTCGTGAGTTGTTATTTTTGCGCATGCAAAAAATGCGCTTGCCTTTTTTAGGTCGCTCCACACCAGGGGTGTGCGGTATTGGTACCGGTAGTGGTTAGTACCGGTAGTACCACCGGTAGTAACGCCGGTACTAAACACTACCGATACCGGGAACTTCAAAGTAGGTATGAATAGTACCGTACCGATACCGCCCTTAGTAATGTTGGTATCTATCACTACCGAAGTCTGAAATTATGGTATTGAGTATCGATAGTATTCACCGTCAGTGCCAATCTAGGTACTCGGTATTGATAGTATTTACCGTCCATACTAATCTCGGTATTACAGTAGTACCGACTAAATCGGTATCAAGAGACAATATTTTGTCTCGGTATCTCTAGTATTGACATTGCAACATACTGAAAAAAAAGTCTAGAGTTGATAATGATATTAATGTTTTTTACACTCCCCATCTATGTAGCCTGGTTACTGCATCGTTTAACATTCAAGCAAAAGAAAAGGAGGTGGACAATCACTGATGGTAATGATAAGTAAATAGTATCTCTATCTGCTTAGTATCGAGTATGTCGAGCAAAGAAGTGTCAGCACCACCACCACTATCATTATGTCATTTAATAATAGTTCTTTTTTTAATCAAGAAGTAAATACTTTATTCTTTAGTGCAAAATTTTTTAAAATATTTATTGATGTAAAACCTTTTTTAACAAATTTTATAAATCAATTAGATACTATTACAAATATTGAATATAGTTATCATACATTTTTTTAAAAGCAATTATATATGGGGAGACATTTTCATGAGCAAATATGACCAAACTTATGCAAAAAATGTTAACGATATGACTAGACCCCAAAGAAGGAGTAGGAGAACATTGTGGTAGTTAGTTTTTATAATGTAGCATTTTCTTCGTGAATGAAAGCAGTCTTTTATCTTGGAGAGAAGAAGTTAAAAAAAATAAACAACAAGTTATGGTGACATTTGATAACTATATTAATGACTAAAGCGCAAATGCTCCCTCACCATCCGTCCGTCGTCTTACAACGGCAATAGTTCTCCACGGTAGCATGCGACCCTCTTCTGACATACTTACTTGTGACCACTGCCATGGATAAAAGGTCTATCCAATTACCGGGTATTAGCTATATAAGTCAAGCCCGGTACAAACTACCGGTACTAACTACCGGTATGCAGTTTAATGTTGGTGCAAGTACCGGTATGTGATACCGGCAAAATGCAATTTCGGTACTAATTTTGTTATACCAATACCGGCCGTGTTAATCTCGGTAGTAAACCGTACCGACGTATTAATTTAAGGTATCGGTAGGAAACTATACTATCAGTATGAGCAAATTTTGGTACCTGATTCGCTACTATAGTACCGGTGCCGAAACGTGATACCGCACACCCCTGCTCCACACCACTACTTCAATTTATAACCAGTAACACGCAAAGCGCAGTCTAGTCGTATTTTACAACAAATTCCAGTGTAAAATGTTTAAGCAGCATGTAAAATATTTAAAACCATTTTTAACCATTTCAGTCACCTTTTGACGAAATTTTGGGATCTGAATCACCTTTTGGAATAGAATAATTATATTTAACTTGTTACACTATTTATTTGACTAAGTCCAATTGGGTGCCCAAATCAATTTTAGGCGGTGCCCTTAGTGTTTCCCTAATTTTATGTATCCTTATGTTTTAGTCTCGTCTTTGCAAAATTGATCCAAATAATGGACCTCCTTGTGAATAGTGGCACTGATGTCGGAAATAAACGGATTTCAGACTTCTAGAGAAAAATTCCATCTTCTGGTCGGCTTTTCATTGGTGTTTTAACCGTCAAAATTCTTATCGTGAAAAAGCTAAGACACCAAATTTTGGGGAAGTCTAGTAGTAGTAAATGTAGTCCAATTAGTCTTAACTATTAGCTACTATGTACATATAAAACCTAGTATGTAATTTAGGCTCAGAACAGGTGGAGTCTTTGGCTTGCATTCGCTGAATATCACATGACAGGGAAGCGTTTGGCGTTCTCGAGACCGGCTCATTCCTCTGGTTTGCAGCTTGATGATGGAAAGTAGATGACGTGATAGCTGGTTCTGGTGCTGACTGATGTTGGAATAAGCACTCTAAACTTACTTGAAGTCGGAACCCCTCTTCTCTTGTGTCTCTGTTTGCCTTCTCGAATTCTGCAACCGCCGCTAATTGCGCCCGTCCTTGCTCCCAGACGAGCTGTAGATGCTCGTGCTCATCCTTGACAATGCCTTGGAAAACGACTTGATTCCGTAGTTGCCATAGCCACGTCATGAATATTCCACATAAACCTCTCCAGATTCTATCAAACGACTCCAGAAAGTCATCATCTGTTCTTCCATTTCTGTACATCATTGCCTGAGTCAATAAAATACCCAACGGAGGTGCTGTCTTGTTCAGGATGTGTTCTCGATAATTGTTCACCACTTGATTCGTTTCTCTACTCCTAACCATTGTTGAAGGAGCTTCCATCTTTGCCCGCCTGCAGTCCCACATGATGTGAAATATGTCTGACTTGTATCCATGACACCGAGCGTCCATCAAACAACGTCCTTCGTTTTTGTGTCTCGGGATAAAAGTATTTAGTTGCATTGTAATCATACGATACATAACCCAAACCTGATAGTTAGTTAAAACATTATCATGGGACCATACCTGGTTGGGCTCGATATCTTGAGCACTCTGCCACCAGTCATTGTCATTGCAGTGCCGTTTCCACTTAGCCATTAGTTCATTTAACCCCGACGCCACTCCTCGATTATATATCTTTCGGAACTGCTTCCTCAACGATCCTGGTATCTTGTACATTGAGGTTGCGTCTGGGATACTCCACCCAATGAGATGGAGCTTCGGGTGAGCATGGAAAGCCACTAGTTGATCCATACTGTCTGCCTCCAATTCTTGACTCAAACACTCGTGTTCCACAATCCTCCAGTGTATACCGTTCAATTCTTGTCTTACTTCCACCCATTGAGCTCCAACCGGGCTTGTGCCTTTAAGTCGTCCTGACTCCACTACCTGCCAATTAAAATCCCATAATAGTTCGGGCCCTCTGCACAATGTTATTTGCGGCTCATCTCCGATGAACTCACCAATCTCCACTCTTGGCGACGCTAGGATGATTGCGCTCATCCACCTGCTTACTTTAGCCCTGGTGTGAGACTCGGGTCCAACGCTTATAACCTGCCATGCATAAGTAGAAGCAGTTAGTCTTCGTATTCCTAGTTCGCGTATTGTCACCAAAGGGATCCGATCATATTTTTTTGTCGTTAATACGGATGCCCTTGTCTCTGGAATCCACGGATTGTCTCCCCAATTGTACGTTCCCCAAAACGGCACCATATGAGGCGGTAACAACCCATGAAAGTGTACTGGTTGTAGGTCAATCTCAATAGTGAACCTTTCACCTTGCAATAGTGTATGGGCCTTCCGCTGCAATCGCTCCTCTTGTATGCCCAGCAGTCTTGGCAGATGCTGTAACATGTATACGTTCAGTGCTGTCGTCTGCTCAGTATTCGGTCCTAGCCATTCGCAGACCTCCCTTGCCACGTTGACTCCCCGCTTCGTTGTTGTTCCCCCGACTGCTTTGCATAATGAAAAACCTCTAAGTGGTGTGAAACGTACACAGGTGTGACTTCTGTGGGCTGGATCCAGTAAGTCGATCCAGGCTTTCTGGTAACAATCTGGAGCCGCTATCAGCCATTGGGTAGCAGTTTTCAGTCTTTGCACTCTTATTGCCACCGGTATAGAGATAAGGCCGACCCCTCCTGCTCCTTTCGGTGTGAACAACAAATATGGCGTAACTTAATGACGGCATGATTCCGTGCTTGTCGAATTGCCCCATATGAAATTCTTCTGAAGTTGTAGCAATCGATGTAGTCCCGCTTCCGTTGGTTCAAACGCCTTCGCCGTAAAGAGTATAGCGGGTAGTACGATCGCGTTGAATAGTTGTACACGTTCTGCTACTGCCGTGCCGCACTTTGCTGCTGTAGCCAGACGCCTCTGTATGTTCCTTATTCTCAGGGCCCAGTTCTTCTCTCTTAGGTCTGTCCAACCGAATTGATACCCCAGGTATCTTACTGATTCTCCGATTTGTAATACCGGTATTTTGTACCATGTTTTTGGTACTGTGTTTGCTTGTAAGAAAAAAAACTGACTTTTTTGTGGCTGAATTTTGAGCCCGGCCAATTCACCAAATCGCTTCACCACCTGTAAAGCCTGTGCAACCTGTGACGCCCTTCGTACAAAAATCGTGGAATCGTCCACAAAAGCCGAAAACCTGTGTTCTTCCGCTTTGTCACATTTAAATGGGTGCACTCCTTGTAATTCAATATCTCGTGCGATCGCCAGTCCCAGAGGCTCCACTGCCAAGATGAAAAGTAATGGTGCGAGCGGGCAACCTTGGCGAATACCAGAGCTCACCTTAATAAGACGTGAAAAGGACTTATTGACATAGAACTCTGCCGTCGTCTCGTTATGTAATCTCTCCATTAATGCAATAAATTGCTCTGAAAATCCAAAAGCCGAAAGTACCGTCATTAAATATTGCCTGTCCACAGTATCGTAAGCCTTGCTAAAATCCAAAAATAATACACCCGCGCTATCGTTTAAATCTTGTTTTTGAGAATGTTCATACTTCTTCAGGGTTGCTTTCATCATGATAATCGCTTTGTCCATTTTCCTACCAGCTACAAACCCTTGTTGAGTGTCTCCAATTAAATTCCCCAGAAACCTTTGCAATCTCCGTGCTAATATTTTAGCAAATAACTTGTATCCAGTAGTAAGAAGTGAGATAGGTCTGTAATCCAGGGCGTCGATTGAATCCCCTTTTTTTTTGTAGAGGTATTACCAGCGCTTTCATGAAAGACTTTGGTGGAAATGCTCCGCGTAAGATATCATTACATACCACCAATAATGGATCTACCATTAAAGACGCGAAATCTTTGAAAAAATCATTTCCAACTGCGTCTATTCCAGCCGCTTTTCTTCGTTCCAAACTTCTGATCGCCCAATTAAGTTCATCTTCTTGGATATCTTTCATCAGATCCATATTTTGCTGCTTCGTGACTTTCCTGCTTTCTGGAATTTTCATGAATTGCAAGAGATTAACTTCTAACGAGCTTGCCGGTACTTCTCGGTGACTGCGACCTAGTATTGATCGCCACGTCAATGCAAATTTATCCGGGATGGAGTCGTCTCGCCTGAAATGCTGTCCGGTTCCTTTAGAAATTTCCGATACCAATTGATTTCGTTCCCAAACAGCTGTCCTTTTGAAAAGCCAACGCGCTTCTTCCAGTGTTCGATGAAGCCGTTTTCCCAATCGAAATCTTCTTTCTTGTCGCATCGCGTTTGATATTCCGGTGATTAATTGCGTCCTTGACGAGGCATTATCGTACACTAGCTTCTTTAATTGATGGACTCTTCTCTTCCTCCGTTTTGCTAATCTCCTCTTCGTCATGAAAAAAAAATCAAGGATGTTGGATATACACGTATCCCAATCCGACGCTGCTCTGACCCGGTCACATACTTCGACAGCGCAGATTCGACCTCTGGAGTCCCAATTAAGTCTTGCGACCCTTTGAAGGGGTAAATCACGGCCCGGTGTTTTTCCCTGCTCTGCACTTGTTCTGGGTCTTTTAAAAATAACGTTACTTGATTATGATCCGAATATACCTGAAGAAGTGATACATCTACCCAGGTAACCCACGGTACCCAATCCTCGGAAACGTAGAATCTGTCGATCCTGCTTGCCTGACCACCTCTCCAATATGTAAAGTGGTGTATAGGCTCTAAGTGAGTATCCTCTAGTGCCGAACCGATGAGCATCCGAGCATCTTTAAGCCGTCAGTCCTGGACAAATCGTTGTAAATTCAAACTCTCGGGACGTATTGTTCTTGTTCCTCCCATTCGAACAATCACCGGCATGTCGACGCAGTTAAAGTCTCCTCCAATAATTAATTTTGATGATTGTTGTGACAAGATCTCCCCAAGGTCCGCATAAAATTTCTCTTGTAACTTGACATCGCCCGATGGTCCGGAAACGTTCGCAATTATTGATCCCCTCCATTCGATCGCTATGAAACGGTTTGACCATTTGTGTTTCATCCATGGCCGTACCTCCTCTGCTATATCTGGTCTGATTAGTATTCCCACTCCCCCTTGTTTAAGCGGAAACCTGCTCCAAAACGAAAATTCATGCGTCGACTCGTGCGTTGCTTTGCCCCATAGTTGTGCCCTCATCGTCACTACAAATTCAAATTTTTGTTGAGTCGATACATGTGTCTCTTGTATCAACGTAAAGTGCGCTTGTGAGTCCTTCCCTCCCGTCCTCCATGTCACCATCCAGTCGCGTATGGACTCCTTCTTGAAACCCCTGACATTTTGCGTAATTATGTGGGGGGTTTGTAATCTCTTTCTATCCATCTCTTCGTTCACTTCCGACCTGTATTCCAGATCATGCATTGTCTTCAACTTAACAAATGTCTCTGATTGATTCAATTGAAAATACCCATGATCTGGGAGAGAGCCTGTTCTGGGGCCTTTAGTAATGGGCACCCTGCTGGGTATCATTCAAGGCTGTTAATCTTGGAGGAACTTCCGAGCTAATGAAGTGAGTGATGTCCTTCCACGCATTCTGTTGCCCATTTTCTACTGCACGCACTTTGTCCAAGTATCCCGGCTGTAGGGTGCTTGTTTTAAAATGTCTTTGTATCATCGTCACAATCGAATCCACTGGGTGATAATCCTCGCTCACCAAAGCTGCTAGTCCCTCTGCAAATAGGTGCGTGCAGAGCAAATTTCTGGCTAGTTTTAACATCTGCTTTGGTGCCAA